>BMAV01008782.1:684225-709901 GCA_019973955.1 Trichonephila inaurata madagascariensis | reverse complement strand
CATAATATAAAACAAAATTAAGTCATATGTTGGCTTATTATTTTAGTACATAAGAGTTTGGCTGAATTAATAATTTCTGCATCCAGTTGAACAGATATTTTTTTCATATTGAGTAAATACTATAAAAATAAGGATTTTTTAGGAAACAAGCATATTTTTGTATAGTATTTATTAATTGTTTTTTAAAATTATAGAAATAACAAGAGAAAACCAATAACAAATCAGACATGTGTAATCAGATGTGCAATATCGTAGTGGTATGTTACATGTGCTTAGAATTTTGTCCAGGGGCAATTGAAGAAAAAGGCTTATTTAAACGCATGCTTGAAGGTTTAAATTAACAAATTCAAGCATTTTATAAGTAAAACAGATATATATATATATATATATATATATATATAATATATTTTATGAATTTTAAAGCAAGTTTTTAAATGAGAAAATGAGGTATTAAAAAACAACATATTACATATTTCTTGGAAAATCTATTTTACGGGGCCAATATTTGCAAAACGTTTCATTTTAAGTTTTTGGTTGAATATTTTGAAGAAGTAGAACCTTAAATGCTGAAATTCTTTTAAGTCGAAGCAGAAATGATTAATTCTTTAAAAGTAGTTAAAATATAATCTGTTATGAAATATTTTGCGAAATCTAATTTAATTGAGGGTTTAATAAGTTTTGCTCAATCTTCTCTTAAAATTATTTAAAACTTTAAAAAAATACTTTCAGTTATTTTAATCTTTTAATTTTTACTTTGCCATCAAAAGAGCAAGCAAAATCGAAACTGATTATATATTATTAAAAATTAACTATTCAGATGTAGACAGCTTGGAGTTTAATTTCCATACATAACACAATAAAAAAGTACAAAATCATGCCATTCAGGGCTCAGTTTTACAAGACTCAAACTCGGAGTTGTCAATTCAAAGTTACAAAGTAAAACAAAGTGCAAAGTAATGTAGAATTTCCACACATTCTTGCGTAGTACTTTGCACAGTACAAATTCAGTGGCAGATATGTTTATCTTATCTACAGTGAAAGGTTTCAAAGCGTATCATCAGTAACCATACTTCTCCTCTAAGACGACATTAAAACAAAGCAAAATCAAATCAAGTAGTTAAACGGCATAACACATTGTATTTTAAAATATGTTGAATAATCAAACAAAAAATAATATTCTTCGGAAAATAATATTTTAAGTTTATTATTCTACGTATGCAAGCATCTATAAAATTTTACAAGCTTGATTCAGCCATTGAGTTAATGGTAATAGGTCACTTATTGATTATACGGTATACTCTTAGAATTGATTGACATATTGGAATTAATATGTTACGACCTCTCGTTACACCATCTTTAATATCATAATGTATCTATGCACCTCTCGCCATATCAAAACACTAAATTCTGTTCAAAGGGCATATTCATTAAAAATTACGAAACACTGTAGAGATTCACCTTACAAACTATGTCTGACCTTTCCTCTAGTCACTCTTCTGTAAAGAAAGCTTTTCAAAAGTATTAGATTTGGAAACTTCGAATCACTGAACTGACCGGGTGGTTATCGAAGTGGTCTTCGCAAACTCACTTCAGTGTAGTGTTAAGTCCGGGTGGAACTTAAGTACCGAAGAGATTCTTAATAAATCTCTCTGTCGAGACTCAAAATCATCCCGTTGCTGTAGAGTGGAAATTTGGATAGTGAGATATCAGCCCTATAATACACAAAATCACGAGGACCGTCTCTTGGGAGAGCAATTATATAGTGCCATCTCCATTCGAAAAACTTCCCTTAGTAAAAGACTGCCTTGATATAAGAGTGGGAGCGACTGCCACAGGATCTCCACAACCAACTCCTATTGGTTGTGCAGTTAAGCTATGTGACCTATCTGATAGCGTAAGGCACATACGTATATTAAATTCATATATTTTTCGATGTTACATTGTAATTTTGGGCATTCACTCGCTATGTGCTTAGCTAACACTGATGCGTACATAAAATGACTTTTAAATGTACATCTCTATCTCTGTTTTAAATCAGTATTAATACAATTTTTCATTATAATCTATTAATTAGTTTTTCAGAAATTCGGCACAATGATCAAATTCTCTCAATGAAATATGTCTAAGTGCGTAATTGTATTTGTGTTTGCAGATACATGCACATAAGTTTTGTATGTTAAAAATAGTACAATTTAAGGATTGTTTTTTTTTAAATGTTAGTTAACATAAAATAATTTGTTTACGCCTACAGTTAATAATATTGTACTGTTTTTTAATTGAAGGAAAGCAAAATAAAATGCTTTGCTCGATGAAATTTCGTTAGGAAACAAAAATTAACAGATTAAAATTTTAGATAAAATGTACGTCAATTAAGCTTTAAAATACCTAAAAGTTTCCAAGTAATCAAGTTAGTAAATAAATGGAAATATAAACAGAACTAATCTTCATGTGATAAAATTCTAATTAAAAAAATACCAACATTTTCCACAATGTTCTTTTGTGATATATGTGCACCTATTGTATGTTTCCAGCAATGTATAACAATAAGATTTTACAAATTGTTTAGGAGAAAAAAGATTTTTGAAATGAAGCGAAGTTTCCTAAAAGCGTCCATAACGATTTATTTGATCGTTTAAGAGGTAAATTTTGTCTTGATAATAAAAGACACGGAATTTAGAAAATGACTGCGAATGAAGAAAACATTTTATTGACACAAGACTCCAACTCTTAACCTGAGGCTACTGAGTGTTTCTCTAGAAATGGGTGAAAAGGATATGGGAACGATAGTTTTTCTCTTTTCGATCACATGAACGTGATCTTTTGTGATTTGATTGGTTGGAATATTACAACCAGAACACTAATACTAGAGACAATTTAATTCTTGTCACAAGAATTTACTTTTAGCAATATAATATTATTAAATCCCATACATTTTTAACAACTAAAAACATCAAAAAAATTTATTCTCACTGCAGCCCTTAACTTACATCAGACACCTATTTGAAGAATTTTAGGAATAGCATTAGGATATCAGCTCAATAAAGTACAAAAAGTAAGGTAGTAATGAATTACTTTGAAAGGTGTCAACACGAGGATTTAGCAAAAATATTTAAAAAAGCATTTGAAAAAACTATATTACTTAAAAAATAATACCAATCCGTCTAAATAATTTCACAAAGAAAAATAAAGGAATAAAATAAACGAATGAATGAAACCTAATTAAAAACAAGTAATATAAAAAATAGTTTTTAAGTCAATTCCTACTTAGATCAACAACGAAAAATTTTATTTTAGCTTTTTTTTTATTAAATAGTTACAATAAATATACATATGTATATACATAGAACAGAATCACAACATTGAGTGGTAATTAGTTTTTTTTAATTATCATTAAAGTATCGCATTGTCCTTTTAATTTCAGTCCAAATGAATGCTTTAACACGTGAGAAAAAAACATTTTCAAGTTTTGACGCAAGTTGCCGAAAGGGTTGCTAAGTCGCCAACGTGGCTGTATTTGTAATTCTTTAAATAATTAGTTTTAATCAATTAAGTTTTATTAATTATAACTAAATTATTGTATTGTCATCCAAAATGATCCCGTATATAAAATTTCAGCTCAATTCAGAGCTTTAAAATGCATTTTATTAACGATTGAAAATTCCACCAAGATAAATAAATAAATATACAAATATATAAATAAATAAATATATAGACAGTGCGAGCTAATAGTGGGAATTGAATAAGGCATCTAAAACATAAACTCTATTAATGTGAATAATGCATTGATCTTAAATTATATGCAATGATCTGCACTTATAGCATTAAGCAATGAATAAAATTTATTGAATAAGGCTATAAAGAAAACCAATTATATCTATTATAATATATAAACCAATTTAAAATAGTTTAAAAGCAATATTTGTGTTAATGAGAAAAATTAACATAACATTGAAGTCTTAATAATAGCTTTGCAAGAAGTACTTTACTTTAGGAAAAACAGTTTTAATAGTAGCGTAAGAAATATTTTATATCATTCGTTCATTTCAAAGAATATTTCGTGATGAATGATATTAAAAGATTTTAATCCAAAATTATTCCAAAACAGTAGAGTATGGTTAAGATTGAAGGTCTAGATCAGGGTTCGGCAATCTTTGGCATGCGTGGCCACATTATATTCTATGAATTCATTAGGAAATGAATTTTACAACACAACGTATAAACAAAATACATTTTAAAGTACATTTTAGATATCTCTGAAAATTGTTCTTTTAAAAAGATTTTTGATCATCAATAAGTTTAAGTTTTGTGAAACCATTTATCTTTATATAATTTATTTAGTATTAATTAACTTTTGCTTAAATTAGACTTTGAATGCATTGTTGTTTTTATTGCAATTTAATGAAAATAAAAGTTCCTTGGGAATAAATTACTGTGTTCTTTTGCTATTACGTATCACTTTTAAAGTCAAAAAATAAATTTAATTACCTATAAAAGCATTGTTAATATAATATTATTATGTATACTTAAATAAAAATGTAAAATAGTTAATTTAATAAACAATGTTATAATACCCTGGGACCATTAAATTTAAATTTTTTATGTTTGATTCAAATATTTTATAGCGGAGAGAATTTCAATTTTGTAAGTCATAATTTATTATATTGTGATTTTATCAGGAGGTTTGGATTAAACCCAAAGCCTTTTTAATTATCATTCACAAGATTATTCTTTACAAATGGTTTTTTGATTTAATTATCTTAGTTTGGATTTCAAAATGAAGGTAAATTTATTATCCTAGATTTATCACAATTTGCTAACTTTCCAAGTACTTTACTTTTCCAAACACAACGGTTAAAAGGCAAAAGCTCTGCATTTGTCAACTACAAAACAAAGCACATGGCCATGAGTATGAAGCATATTAAATTTTCAGCTTCCCTTAATTGAGCATTTATGTCTTCTGCCATCAGTAACTACGAGCTTGCGAAATGAAAAATGTTTAGCAAACTGCGCTAGACTGTAAGATAAATATTTGAGTTAAGTAGTGAAATATTCCTTTCTTTTTTAATTTCCTTTCATTCATTCGCGTTATGGATATATATTTATATTATAATTGTTTCAGAGTTATTGACTGTGTTATATAAATATATATATATGTATATGTGTGTATATATGTGCCTCTGTGTGTGTCTGTCTGTGTGTGTGTGTAATGTTTCTGGATTTGGTTGGATAGAACCAATTAATTTCACACAGCCGTTGAAGGAATTGATGAGGAGACACGTTTCTACCTTAATATTGCAACACAAAGAAACGGCATGGACAGGAAATATTCGCTCAATTATTAAAAAGGATGAAATCATTTTTATTTCGCTCCCAAGATCCCGTCTACATATAGTCATGGTCAACAGAAAACTATTCAAATCATATGATTTCCGGTAAAAGTTTTTTTTTTTATCTTCTATATGCGCGGGTGTTGCAAGATCACATCATCCTGAATTTAAAATGATGCCTGATGCTTTAATTTTGGAGAGATAAAGTTATAGCGAGTTCCCGTTAGGGGGGGGGGCCGGGAAAGTAAAAATTAATTATCACACTAAATCTTGGAGTGCACAGGATCATTATGAAATAAAATCCTTGAATAGTAAAAGTAAGTGAATTATTACACACACACACACAATATCTGATAATATAAGAAACTGTAAATTGAATGGAAACTATTATAGCTTAACGTACTAGTATAACTAACAACTATTGTAGCTTGTTCTGCTATAACTGAAAAATATTATAGATTATAAGTGTTAAGATTGTTGTATGATTAAACATTGTTTTAAGGCTCAAACCTTCCCTTGTATTTTCTGGTATTACTGAACTAAAATAGAAGAATGTGAAAAATATATTTTCGAGGTTAAAATTATACTTTATAAAAATGTATAACCTGCGTACTATAATAATTAGCATATTCGATAGTATAAAAAAATATAAAAGTCGTAGATAAATTAAAAAATAACAAATTATAAAAACCATTCAAAAATAAAAAATCAAAAATCAAATCCATTAACAAATGCCCAGTAAAATTGGATGCCAGGAAAAAGTATATTATATCAGGAAAATTGTTCAAAAACACTTAAGAGAAAATTTTAAATATCATTTAGGAAACATAAAAGCTAAGTAAGTTTCTAAGATAGCATTTTTTAGGAAAGTGAAGATGTGAATAAATAAAAAAATAAGAGATTTGAGAATTTTAAAAAAATACCACACAAAATAACCAATGGAGCCATTCCAGGCAAAAGTAGTTGAGCCAAAAGAAAATTCTATGGAATAATTAGAATAAAAAAAACAAGAACAACTCACATAACAAACCAATAACATTGAGTCTATTATGAATGTATGGTTTACATGCGTAATGTACATAAACTAACTAATTAAAAATAAATTACAAATTTCACTTTTGACAAAATTAGTTATTAAATTTTCTTCGGAACCAGAATATATTTTTTCGATCCCTTATATATATATATATATATATATATATATATATATATATATGCGTGTGTCTGTATGTGTGTAGTGCAATAATTTATTTAGACGAAAAAATAACACAAAATCCTTAGAAAAATATGATTGAAAGTAATATAGTTAATAAAAGCAAAACAGTAAATATGACAATTTTTCTCTCGTACTTTGTTATTTTATTAGAAATTTTAGAAAGCATTTGGATCATTGATTTGGTTTGTCTTAAAAATTTTAACTAAGGGTATTCGTATACTTTCAGTAATGGTGAATTTTATGTGTGATAATAATACTTTAAACCAAACCGTATTAATTACATTAATACAAATGTAAATTACCAAAGAGGTCCATCCACCATTTAATAAATTTAAAAATAATTATGATTGGAGTTTCAAAAAAGCGTTTTAGAAACCGATAAACCTGGTGTTTGAACTAAATAATTCACGAGATATTTTTGATGGAAATCTTACTTAAAATTCAATTTGCTGAATTGCTTATGAATCACATTGGAAGTAAATAATGTGTAAGAGCAGAAATAAATATTTGATTCTAAAGACATGGATTATTTCAGAAACATGATTATTTAATAAAGAAATGAACTTCTTTGCATATGATTTTACGTAGATGTGTGCCTAAGGAGAAAATAAGTCTGACTATAGTAGAAACAATTTGCTTAGAACAAAAACAATTATTAAAGCTTCCAAATTTAAGTATAAATACTAGAACTTAACAACGTTTTCACAGAGGAGGAAATTGTAAGAAAAATTAAATAATTCATGCTAGCAGAAATGGTAAAATTAATAAAAGACTGTTTTTAATATTTAACGCAATTCCCTAAGGAATAAAAGGATAGAGAAAATAAAAACACACGATTTCTTTATTTAATAACTAAATGCCAAGAGACAATTTGTTACTTTGGTTACAAAGGGGGACATTTGATTGTTTATTTGAGTTGTATGATCAATTGATGAATTTTTCATTTGGACATATTTATTATATTTTCAATGGAAAGCATTTAATTTAAGGTAGAGAATCGACACTGTGAATAACTGGTAAGTAATATGAATAACAAAATAATACTACAATTTCATCAAAATTTGACAAAAATGAGGGTTTTTTTTAAAGATCCTTCGCCATTAAGAAAAATTAGCGAATGATATTTTAAAGAAGAATAATTAAAATATACATTAGAACAGATTAATAGATGTTTCAAACATAACGTGTTTTACATTAAAAATAAAATTGAGGGCTTTTTAAGTAAAGGGAAGGGAAAAAAAAGAAATGGTACCGACATCAAACAATTTTGGAATACAGATATAACATAACATTTTGAGTATTATTCAAATTCCTAGAATAAATTCCTTCAATTGAAATAAGTCAACCATATTTTAAACCATTTCAAAACATTTTTATATAGCTTAAATTTATACAAGCAAAATAATTCTATATACAATAAGAGAACGATCGAAATGTAACAAAGTATTTTCTGGATTGTTATAAAATACATTCCGATAATGTGTTTTTTTTTATAGTACATTAATTGTATTTTTAACCGTTTTCCTTGAAAATCATGATATAAAAAATTAAGCTTTTTTTCTAAAAAATTATTTCGTATATTTCTAAAATGTATCCTAAATTGTTCAGATTCGAGAGTAGTTCGATAACTATCAAATTAAACAGTAATAATAATTTTTTATCAGTACTTATTGAAAAATAGATTGTCTATATCAATGGCGCTTTTACAAAGACTATTATAGTTTTAAGATAAATTTTCGTTAAAAAAGCAAAATGACTTAGAATGAGTGCAAAATATAAAATCTTATGAAAAATTCAATTAAAATTATTTCTTATATGATGACTTATATTAAATAATTTAACAATTCATATTCTTTTATACTTAGGAATTAAAATGTACTATTAAAATTTTTAAATAGTTTTATTAATTAATATTTAATAAACTCAACCCAATAAATTTTTAAAATAGATAATATTTTTTTCCGAATATATAGAGTTTGAGCTAAAAGAACGTCGTCGTTTGCATTAAAATTATTTTGCATTCCCAGTAAATTCTTATTAGCATAATAATTAGAATAGAGATCATAGAATCAATTTCAAAGACACAGGTGATCTAATTTTCGAAACCGGAAACCCAGCTCTATGAGAGATGAATAACATTGTTTTGGTATTAAGCATTCAAACCCAAACTTGTCTAATTGTAAAACACCATAACGTATGCCTTAAATATCGCATACTAATACAAATAACTGAGAAACCAGTTTACCAATCAATCTAAGCAAACATTTATCATTATTACAGACAGGATGAGTATAGATGATGGACTCGATTTTAAAAAATCACACAATATCGAAACTACTGCACATAAAATAATACAAATGTAAAGGAAAATATACCTTTTTTCTCTGTTACAGATGTTTGATTTGTGACCCCTTTGTTACACGGCATAAGTCCAATCTGTAATCCAGTTCATTGAATTCATTTTGTAGCATCACTTTACCAATGGTTCGTATTGCTGCACAGATACGTACTTCTTGACCTCTGTTATTTGTTGAGTCCCTGACAAATGATGCTTCTTGAAATTTAATTTTTTTCGTAAAATTTTCCATACCTTTTTCTGGGACATTCCAAGTTCACAAACCGCGACTCCCGTTAACTTCTGGGGACTTCAAACAAAACTGTGCCTCATTCTATCTACTGTTTCTTCCGAGAACCTTGGCTGGCCGCTGCTTCTCTTTTTTTACATAAACAACCTGTATTCTTAAATTGTTGATACTATCGCAGAATGATCTTGTTGGATGGTACTTTTTTTCCGTGACGATTTCTTAATGCATGTTACAACGAAATAATCGGTGCATACTCAAATACGCAAAAACTCTTCTGTATCATTATCGTCATGTTTGGATTTCAATCGCAGCTATCTCGAATATATGAGAATATATTCAGTGGTACAGTAAAAACATTTTGGTGTATTTTTCTTTATATTCATTCATGTATCACTTATTGTAAAATATGCAATAGTTTCGAAAATATAATTTTTTAAAATCAAGTCCATTATTTCTACTCACCCTGTATATTGTCAATTAATGCTTCTCACTACTGCAAGAAACTATGTTTGGAAAATTGTTTTGTTTGTATTCAGCTGTTTTCAGCTTTCATTAAACGTATATAATAATATTAACATTAAGACACTTCCCGAGAAATCATACTGTACGATAGCCTTTTTTTTCACTCTAACAATGTATTTGATGCGATAGAGAAACATTCCCCTCATACTTTACTTCATAATAAATTTAATTTTTTCTTATTTTTCATTTAAAAATAGGCATTTATTCTTAAAGTAGTCTATATTTTCACTCACTGTTATTAATTAAAAGCTACACAAATGTATTAAGTTTTGTATATTTTTGCAAAAGTCAAATCAATTTTATTGATTTAAAATATTTGAAACTGAATAGTTGGATTGGTAACCTTATTAACGCCGTACAGTCATTAATTCAGAATCAAGATTGATCGGCTTTTTTATTTTTGCATTTCAATTTTAAATGTATCATATTGAATTAAAAAATAAGACAGTTTTGATACTTTTAATACATAAATTTCAATTTCTACAAGTTCCAAAATAATATTAAAAATAGCATAGTCCCTATTTGGAATAAATATTAATATAATGTGCATACGAGTACTTTTATCTCAACTATTTTTTATCATCACTGCCTAATCGAAAACTAGTCCTTCAAATATTTACTTACAATTGGAAATTTATGACTTCTAAGGTTTGATACATATTTTTCCTCTTTTTTTTCATGTCTAAGATATATTTGTTCGGCTAGTTATTTTTTAGGCAAAAGCTTATCTACAATAAGTTAAACAGGGCATCTGATTTTCTATACAAAACTAGCATATTTCTATTTTTAAATAGAATAAAATAATCTATTCATAAATAACATAATATTGACAGAATCTATGAAAAATAACTGCTTGATGTTACTTTGCATTAAACATCAAAACAGTTGCCAAAATGAATAAAAAGGCAGAAGAACTTACCACTTTGGCTCTGAAGACCACGGCGACTTGCATTAAACTCTGTATCTGTGAACGTAGCATCTGAATTGTTGTCCGAGGTAGAGGACGATGATGGGCCTCTTCTGAGTGACAAGGACATTCGTCCCCGGGGTGTGCCCGGTGGACCACTCTGCAAGGTGTTCGCTGACCCTCTTCTCGAATCTCTGCCACCTGACGGCTGCTGGTTCTGAAGAGGTGATTGTTGTTGATCTCTTGATGTATCTTGATTTGGTTGACGTGGTAAAGAACCATAACCACTATATTTGCCTAAAAATGATTAATATTATTTAATAGTATTTATATTAACATGGACTGCTGTCAAATATTTTGATAAACAATATTTTTCAGTTAATAAATTGCTTTTACACTGAAAAAAAATATCGAGATCCAAGTTAAAAGTGCCAGTTTTCTTAAGGGGGTCTCGGGGGTTTTAAATTTCTCAAGGGGGCTAAGAATATGAACTATTTTTAAACGTATAATTTTTTTTAAAATTTAAATTAAATAATTCAATTCTTTTACACGTTATTTATAAAGGAATGGGGCTTTTTAAAAGTATAAAATATTTGAAATATATTCATAATTTTCAAAATTATAAGCATACAAAAATAAGAAACATTTCCATAAGAAATATGAATTAAGTTTTACATTGCGCTTGCTATTTTCTAAAATAGTAGCTTTAATTACTAGCTATAAGTAGATTTATAAAGTTAAATGTATCCTTATTACGCTGTAGCATGTTTATATAAATAGAATATTAAATTATATTTAAAAAAATACATTTTTAAAATTTTTAAAAAAAATTTCATTTTTTTTTTCAAATATTCTAAAATGCACAAAAGATGTATTATTCTTAAATGATGTAGGGTTTAAAGAGTGTGATACATTTTATAAATCTATAAAGTTTTATACATCAGAGCCCACTATTTCAGAAAATAGCATGTGCAACGCTAACATTACTTAATATTTATTACAGAATTTTCCTATACTTATAATTTTTAAAATTATGATTATATTTCAAACATTTTGTACTTTTTTGAAAGCACAATCCTTTGTGTAAAATACTCGAATTATCTAATTTAAATTTAAAAGAATTATAACTGTTTGAAAATTGCTTAAATTTTCACCCCTCGAGTTAAAATTAATACCCCAGAGAATCCTTAAGAACAAATAATCCGCAGTATTTAACACATAAACGAGCACGTTAAGGCTTAAAATACTTCGTGTCTATGTATCGAAATAATAAAAAATTGGGTCAACTACTTTAAAACTATTTTGGCACTCAATCCACCTCTGTATTGAAAATATTCAATGAATATGAACAGCATCAGCAAAAAAATCTTAACAAATACTTTTTTTTTATTATTTCTGCAATTCTCCTGAAAGAATTTAGGATGAAAAATCTTCGAGTTTATTTTCGGAAGGAACGTGCCCTAAAGCAATTTCAGAATACTTTGAATTAAATGTTATATAAAAAGGAAACTATCTTCTATAAAAAAATGTTTAGCTCTTAATTAAGTTTAGTTATTTTCTGTGTTTTAATTTTCTACCTTATCTATATATTTTTTGTTTGCATGTTGAATGTTGTAAAGTTTTATATAAGTTTGCATACTGTATTTGAATTCAAATACTTTAATAATTAAATGTTATGCTTCTTTTTCTCTGAACCTATTTTCGTAACAGTATGAGACTATTTTTAAACAGTATTTGAAATTAATCAAAGATTTTCGGTTAATCAAGATGAAAATAAATACCATAAATGTTTAAGGAATTTATTTTTATTTTTTTTTATTTTTTTTAATAAAATTTTTTACAAAAATGTTTGACAGTTTCTTATGGTTTTTTTGTTTTAATTTTTTTATTTGACCTATGATAACAAGTAAAACCTAAATACTTATTTATTGGATGCTCACCAAATAGATTACAAGAATATTTATCAGCAAAGTTTATCATTATTATAATGTAAATTCTATATTTACAAGTCTTTGTATCCCCCTAAAAAAGTAGCCGATAACAGTTATCTATGTTATTGGTAAAAAACAACAGAAACTGTCAAAAACGTAAAACAAAAAAAAATTGCTTTTTTTTTCAGTGGAAAAACGATTTTCTTAGCAATAATTTGCCATAATATGTGCAAGAATGATGTAGTGCTTCAAAATTTTTTATCAGCAGGGGACATCCAGTTTCATATTCCAATAATGATAACTTATTTGTTTTAAAACTTGAAGTAAAATTATTAATTTTATAAAAATAAATGATATGATAAATACGTGAAAAAAATTTTTTTAGTGAGATTCATCAAATTAATTGCCATAATATCCGTATAAGAGCATCAATGGTCATACTCAAAGCATTTATAAAATATTTTACCAAAACTATCTGTGATCAAAATAAAGTTTATTTTGTAGATGTTTTTCGCGTATCGCCCATATTTTTATTTTTATTTTAGAAGACAATCAACAAAATAATCCATAGGAGATGTTTCCTTTATTGTGTAGGCGAATGAAAAAAAAAGGGTTTTGCAGGAAAAAATAACAAAATATCAAAGAATAGAGAAGGAAAAATAAACAAAAATGATTTCGCTATATTGAAGTTGGTCTTTTAATTTAAAGAACTAATACAAGAAGTATCTGAAAAAGGGACTTGCCTCAACAAAAGACAGAGTTCAATTAATCTTTAAAAGTGCATTAAATAGAAGCATGGAAAAAGAAATGCAATTACGAAGTTGCTTTAAGCTTTAGTAAATTAAACGAGCAGATATTTTGAATGGTGTAGGAGTTTATGTTAAATATGTGAAAAAAAATGTAAATATTAAGAATAAAGAAAAAAAAAATGTCTACTGTACATATGTTCTTAAAATTTTAGTAAACTGTTATTAAATATTTTATTTTTCAATAAATATGCTAATTTCTTAAGTGTGAGTCAGTTATTTATTTTAATATAAAGCTCGATTCTTATTAAAACGTAACTTAAAATTTCTTAAAGGCTTTCTTAAAAAGGTTGCTGTATGTTCATTAAATAAGTATTTGGTGCCTCCCAAAATATTTAGAAATCAAAACTCAGTTGTTATTATTGTGTTTGCTATTTTATAAGTTTCTCATTTTTATTTTAAATCTAATTGATGGAATAATTGATATTAAATTGACTAATTGATTCTTTATTGTGAGTTTTAATTTTATTTATCAAATGATATGTTTGTTTCATAAATTTCCAAGAAACAACCCTTTAAATATTAGATCAAAGAAAACAAACGCTTAGGTATTTTTACATTTTAAAATAATGTTATTAAAGTTCTATGATTTTATTTATTATTTCAAAATTAACATTTTAACAATGTAGTAAAATTTTGCAATTGAATTTAAATTTAAAAGAAAAAAAATCTACACGTGTATTTAAGTTGCTCAATTCTTACATAAAAAGTGTTTAGGAAATGCAAACATTTTATATCATTATTTTCCGCATTAAATTAGATTTCTTGAAATACTTCAGCTTTCTCTCATGATTTATTCTTATAATGATCTTATGATTAATGTAAATAAAAGTTTGAGATAACCTCTCTTATATAGATTTGGACAAAACATATACTTATTCTATTTCTTTTGAATTAGAAAGAAAGGGAAATAAAAACCTTTACCCTTTTTATTAAAGAAAAGGTTTATTCAATTGTGGATAGTTATGTAGATACTGCTAACTTATTGAAATCTGTGAAAAGCCTTTTAAATTTTTTACCTTGAGTAGGCATTGGTGTTGAAGAGTTCATAATAGGTGGTGCAGCAGGTTGATATATGATATCATTTTCAACAGCTGCAAGGGCTTCATCTGACCCACTGAAATAATTTCGCCCTCCTGTAAGTAATTCCATGCTGCTGTGACTGTATGATCGACCGTTGATGTTTCCTCGTCCTCTGCCTCGGTCTGAGATGAGAAAAACAACGAAAGAAAATAAGTAATGGGGAAACTTAACTCAAAACAAGTTCAATTGATTTTCATCATAAAATGGAATTTTAAGGCATTAGTTTAAGCTTCATAATGAACACTTTGAATTTATAAAAGGAATGGTAATTTTCTTTTATTATTTTTTTCCTTTTTCTGTAGGAAATAATGTAGGATTAAATTAAGGTTTTAATGTCTTGTAGAATGAATGTTCCATTTTAATAAGGCACTCCAACAACTAAACACACTAACCTCTAGTTTTGGTTAACTTATTTAACCCATTGCTTCTCAAACTTTCAACACTTGTGACCAAATATTCAAGCATACTTTTCAACGCGCTCCCTACATACATACAATAACAATGTATTAAATTCAATAATACTATACTTTGACACTAAACCGAAAAAAAAAAAAAAGTGCCGCAGGTGTATTTCAACGTCTCGCTCAGCCAATGCGTTAATTGCTCCGGACATATATATACGTCTTTCCGAGTCTTTTTTGTAAACTGTGATCAAAAAGTTATACCGAGGGCTTTGGAATGCAATAAAATGACCTTGAGAGTGTTCACGAAGGATTTACTTATTCCAGAAATTAGCTTATTTATTCATTTTATGCACCACATACTTTCTCCTACGTTTTAAACGGTGGCACTAATGAACTATCTCGTAATTTTCAATCGGCATTAAAGGATTAATTATAAACTGCACAAATTAACAAGATAAGTGTTCATTTTTGCATATAGTTGTCTATATGACAACCCCATGGGGTCACTGGTAGTAATTAAACTTGTTCTTAACTTATAAATTAATTATAAAATACATTGCGCAATACTGATATATATGAATGTTTTATATCAATGTAAATGTGTATATTTTATTTTTTATGTTGTCAGAATGTAGTTTGTTTGCTTACTTTCAGTAAATAAATACTTTTTTAAAATTGTTCTTTTGTTTTCGACTTTTCAATATGCTCGCGCCCCCGTCGAAGAGTTTTCACGCCCCCTATGTGGGTGCCCCCCACAGTTTGAGAAACACTGATTTAACCCCTTCAGGACCAGAGGAAGTTGATAGAAGCGCTTCCCCAGGCCCATACGTTCGGAGAGAATACGCACGCATGGGACCGATCGAATTTCCCTGCTAAGCCTATAATTTCCTTTAAAAATTCATATGAAGTTTTAAATGCAATGAAATACACTAAACTTACAATTTACTATCATTGATAGTATTTAAACATGGAGTACAAAAATTTTCGCTATATTTAAAAAAAAATACGAATTTTAAAGAGAATGTTTTCATTTTTACAAAAAAAAAAAAAAAAAAAATACATACACTTTTTCAAAAATATAAACAAAAATCCCATATATTTAAATACGAATATAGAAAATTCAAAATAAAAACAGAAATCCATAGAGCAATAGATCACGAGCCTCTAAATCTTCGACTCTCTCGAAAAATAAACATATACAGCTGTTTATATTCATGCATATCTCGGATCTAATTAAAAAACAAACAAACACGGAGCTGAAAGCACATATTGAAGTTCAAAGTTTTATGAAACATTATTTAAAAAAAAAACGGTTTTTACCTCCATCTACTGCTTGTAAAAAGTAATATAAAAACATTCCTAACTCTGATCACGACGGTGAGATCATGGGCCTACGAGGAGGGAAAGCTCAATCACATTTTTGATATCGTGGGCCATGGAGGGAGAAACGCCTGATCACATATATATGATCATGGTCCTGCACGGTTTACCAAACTAACACGTATACTTTTATTGTGTTTGAATCATAATTTAAATGATCCAAGTATTTTTAATTACTATGTTCTGTTTTATATTATTTCTGTAATTTCCATTCATGTCATTATTATGATTCATCTCCTGTAAATGGCTGCTCTATTTTAGCCTTTTGTATAATAAATCGTATTTTCTAATCGGATTCTTACAAAAATCATCAATTTAATTCAAATTTTCTGATAAGTTGAATAATCTTAACCACATAACTGCCGATTAAAAATTACGTGTTCCGCTCCCAAGTGCCACAGTTTTTTACATAAGCATACATATGCGGTGTATTGGTTGGAAAAGAAAAAACTCCAATAAACATATTTTTCTCGGAAATAATGAAATCCTTCGCAAACCTTATAAAGATAATTTTACTGTACTTGAAGTTTTGCGGAGAAGTTTTACAGGTAGCAGTGCAAAGCCGATCGAATTTCGGAAAGACGTATATATACGTCCAAGGCATTTAAATCATTCATTGAGAGAGATACATATATATACGCCAGTGTCAGTTAAGTGGTTAAATACAACAATAAGGAACCACAGTTTGCATGTGCGAGAAGAGAAACGAAAAGAGAGACACGTTGTATAATCATAAAACATCTCTTATTTACTTTAAGACAGTGCTTCTCAAACTTTCAATACTTGCGACCCAATATTCAATCACAATTTTCATCGCGCCGCCCTCCATACAATAACTATGTATTGAATTCCATAATACTACACTTTGACGCCAAAGCTACAATATGATTTTAACCTCTCCACTACCGGCGTATATAAACGTCTCGCTTAGCCAGTGCGCAAATTGTCCCGGACGTATATATACGTCTTTCCGAAATACGATCTTTTCTGCTCACTGCTATCCATAAAATTATTCCGAAAGCTTTGGAATGCAATGAAAGGGCATTAACAATGTTTATGAAGGATTTACCTATTCCAGATAATTTCTTGTTTATTCCCCCTTTTTCTCCCCCCCCTCCCAAATACTCCACATACGCGTGCATACTTGTAAAACGGTGGCATTGTGGAGTGAATTGCGTATCTTTTTGTCCACACTTAAAGGATTAATTATAAACTGTACAAATTATCAAGTTAAGTGTTAATTTTTGCACATAAGTTTATATATGACAAGCCTGTGAGGTCACTGCTGATTATTAAGCTTGTTCTTATCTTAGTATTATTAAATTAATTATGAAGTACATTGTTCAGGACTGATACATTTATAAATGTAATTATATCAGTGTAAATTATTTCATTATGTCCAAATGTATTTTGTCTGTTTATTTTCAATAAATTAATAATTTTTTAAATAATCTTTTGTTTTCTTTTTTCAATATGCTTGCACCCTCCTAGGAGGGCACGCCCCACAGTTTGAGAAGCACTGCTTTAAGAACAAAGTTAGCAATTAACAAATAGGAGGGAGTTACCCTCTCTAAATTAATAATGAATATTACTTATTTGATACAAGGAGAAGTCAGAAAGATGCACTGGATCCAAATACCTGTAGATCTCTTAATACTGATAATAATACTACAAGTCGTACGCAATAAAAATATGTAGGTTTTCTTCAAAGTAGCTTTCACAAATACAATCTCCAGATTTAACTATTCTCTTAGCTTCATTTTACTTTAAATAGTAATACTCATTTGCGTATGTCACAATTTATCCACAGAAAGAGGTTCTCAAAAATCAGTCAAACATTTTCTAAAAGGGTTTTTCCCTTGAGATTAGTTAGTTGAAAGGCGTGAAGAGAACTCTTTCCAAACTTAGTCTCAAATTTTGTAAATGATGTGATGTGCGGATGATTAAAATGTTCCTTTTCTCTTGAGTATTGTCCCAAACCATAAAGTTCATTATTCAATCTGTTCCTATTAAACTGATGGGATACTGAATAGAAAAAAAATATTTGTGGTAGAAATGATAGAAAGCTATACTACGCAGTCGAGAATTCTTTCACAAGGCTTCACAAAAAGAATTAAAAGGGTTTATAAATTAGAAAAATAATTAATGAATTTTTCTATAGTATTTTACTTGATAAACATAAACTTATCTTTATAATGACTTGTTGAACAATCATGGGAAGAATAATGGAAAATCAATTTAATGTTAGATCCATGGTCTTCGTTGAATAAAAGCATAAAAAATCCTTGTTAAAGTATAAATAAAAGTTTAAAATTATGTACCAATGAATGAATTTGATATATGTTTGCTATTATTATACAGTCGCATTAATGACACCTGCAAGCTTTAATTGCTCGGTTTTCTTAAATGAAGTTTGCATTTGCAGATACAAATTCGTATAGCTTTCAGTTATTTCAAATTTATGCACTCTACTTACAATAGATTGATTTCGTAAATAAAATTAATTTCTTGAAAAATGGCTTTATTTAATACGGTTCGTGCGAATAGCTCATTACACATGAAAAATGTGGAAAATAATCATAAAATCAAATGAGCAATTTCGAAAAACAGTAATACACTATAAATTTTCTCTTTCAAAAAGTAAAACATAAATAAGCTTAAAATCTCTGGTTATTTTACCCAGAACAGAGTCCCACTGCCATTTTTCCAAGATTCAGTAACATGTTAAAGAAATAAATTGCAAATAATTTGATCATCCTTTTCACATTTTCTGTAGCCGAGTCATAAAGCATTCATTTCCCCAGGAACCAAGGCAAACAATTATTGTATAAGCTGAGGAAAACTAATTAACTTAGCAATCCTATTTTGGGCCTTTTATAAGAGCTGTCTTGAGTTATTGGAATGAATTTAGGGAAAGCGTGGCTCTAAAGCGATTAGTTAGAGGTATAGAATGCTGCTTTTGGAGGAAGTGTTAATTTGAGGATTGTCTCACAAGGATTTCAATAAAAACTGTTTAATTCAAAATTTAATTGTTTATTTCCTTTCTTTGTAAATGGTACTTAGAGAGGCATTGCATGTACCTAGTGCAATATATTAGTAAATATCTTTATATATATAAAAATGTTTGGAACTCTCTGTACACAGTTTTAATCTGCATTGTGACTTTATTTAGATGAGTAATATAGCTGTGTTATTAATAAGGGTATTGGTAGCACAAGGTTTATTTGGTATTACAAATTTAAAATTAGTTTCATTACGTATGTTAAGTAAATAAATTGTAATTTTGTAAACAGCAAATCCCAAAAGAATTACATAATTTCATTCTGAAATAATGTGATTTGTATTTTAAACAATCTTAGTATATTTAATTTTCACGTCCAATTCTTTTGCACATAAGTATAAAATACTAACACATTTTGAATGATATTTCAAAAAGCTAGAATAGATTGTACATTTAAAATTTTCTAAGTTTTAGTGTGGTGTACAAAATATATGTTTATATTCAAATCACACACACACACACACACACAAAAGCAAGCATTGATTTAAATACAAAGTTATATTTGGGAATTTATAAAATATTGAAAATAATTTTATCAAAATATATAATATTTAAAAATTACAGTTTTATATAGAAAAAATACACATTAATTTCAATGTATAGATACAATGGACAAACATTTTGTTTTATGTATCTGTAGATTGATACTAGGGGAAAAATAAAACTAAAAATGCAAAAAGTTGGATTTTTAAGAAAAAATTGTGCATTTCTAAACTTTATTGAAAGAAAGTCATCCTGATGTTGCTGTCTTTCGCTTCAGCATCACATAATTTTCCAAATGCTTTGGTGACAAATTTGACAAAACGTTCCACCTTTTGGTAATGACAGAGTAAGTTTGGGAAGTTGGTATCTGATTCATTTATTTCGCCATATAATTGGAGGCCAGATGATTACATATAGAGGCATTGCAAAGTTAGAGATTCCATAAAAATCATTGACCGATGATGCTTCTTTTAGTTCCATTCTCAGTTTTCACTGTGTTTTACATTGGTTCAGTATTGAAGGCTTAAATTAAACATCAAAATTATCATTACTTGTGATATGCGAACATTTTAGTATTTGTTCTTTTTCAATCAAAGTATGTTTCAATTAGAAAGTCTCCAGAATTTTATTCGAAGTGCTTTGATGGGCTCTTGGCTCTTTGCATCTAGTTTTCTCAAGCCTCTTTTCTAATTCCCGAGGCTTTTTCTAGAAAATACAACGATACGCTCTACTAAATAGTCTTTTTTTCAATTATGGTGAACATTTGTTCAATAGAATGTGGTAGATGTTACTTACTGTTAAACATATGCTAAATGTTAAAATTTATTCAGAATCTTTTTATTGAGATTTTCATGGTTATTAAAACAAACGAATAATTTCTGAAAAAAAACGATGTCTAGTGGGAGAAGCAACAGAATAAATAAAGTTTATTATTTCAGGAAACTGTCAAGTGATCTCTTAAGGTATCAGACTACCCTAAAATCATGATTTTTTCAAAAATTCACAAATTTTTTTTATGATTTTATTTTATAGGCTATCTTTTTAGATTAATAACAATACCAAGTTTTTTTTTATTTTCCCTCCACTAGAACAAAAATTACAAGCGTTTTAGTAAAAGCAGATGCCATAACTTTACTCAAGATATCAAACTTTAAAATGCGTTTTACTCGAAATGTGTTTTTTTTTCGAAAAACTCAAATGGGGACAGCGATTGCTCAAAAAGTTTTGAAAATAATTGGCTGAAATTTTTTGTTTATGTTCTGCATAACAGTAGAAGTATTTTGATCTTCAGATTTATCAATCACTGTTTTATTTCTAAATTTGCAGTTCTTCATGCGAATATAGTCAATGTTTTTTTAAGAAATTTCGTACAATCACTAAGATAAAGTGCTGTACTTTTTGTAAAAATTAAAATATCTCTTACTCTGAAGGCCACTTCAAACAGGAATAACAAAGTAACACAACAAAATTAAAAAAAATTAGAATTTGTTCATAAAATCTTTGTACAGAATGGGCCCCGTTTATGTAATTTTTTTTGGACATTTTTACTAGTTTTTTTCCCATTTAAATAATAATAGATTGTTTTTCTTTTATCAATTTCAGAATTTTTTCCTTAAAATATACTAAATAAATATAAAAATCACAAAAAAAATCCCTATATCTCCATTTTTTCAAAAAAAAGTTGTCGCAAGTAGTCGGATACCTTAAACATTTCTTTCACTCTACATCCATAAAATATACAAGCATATAACTATACATACAAAATGTACACACATACATACAAACACATATATGTAAAAGGTTTGAAACTTGTAAAACTGAATTCATTTAAAAGCCTTCAATTCTCTTTGATCCGTCAATATAGAAAAGCCTTGAAAAATATATATGTAAGAATTTATTATTTCTTATTTCTACTTTATTTATTCCGCTGACTTCTGCATTAAATGTGACAGATATATTTATTTTCTTTCGTAATGAATAACGGATTTTCTCCACTTTTCCTGATCACCGAATATCGTGCATTTCGGTCGTTTCTTTGAGGGCTTTACCATTTTTTCCTTTGTTCACTGATGCAGTTCTGAACCTTTTAGCGACAAAGACCAAAATCACAAGAAACGGTTCATTTCAGGTATACATTGCGTCTACGTTTGATCATTAACTCGTGTTTTTCAATACATGTGTTTTCGTTGACTTTTCGTGTTTCCACCTTAAGGAAATCATTCAAGTGTTTGCATGATTAAACGTTTCAACAACCTTCAAATCTTATTGCACTTTATATACATTTTTAAAATTACTAAAATTCTTTTTTTTATTGCTTAGAAGCAATTTGTTTCATAATTTACACAGACATGTCTCATTATTGGATTTTATGGTAAGAAAATTAATCATACTTTTGATGAAAATAACATTTTAACATTAAATCTGTACTCAAGGAATATTTTATTTGTGATTTTAGTCTCAGAATGTCCTATGACGAAAGGTTTGAAAATAAATATACCTTTAAGAAAATATTTTAATGCATAGAACATCTTAAATGATTAGTAAAATTATATTTATTGTATTTTACATTTGTTTTGAAAATTTTTGTTAAAGAATCGTACGCAAGTAAATAATGTATAATATATACTTACACTAACCAATTAAATTTGGTGAAACTATACGCAACCTTTTGTAGAAAGAATAAAATTATAACCATGCCTAAGCGATAAACAATTTGTATTATTATTTTAAATAATAACTTTAATTTAAGTAATTAATATGAGAAAGCTGAAATATACAATAACTAAATTACTAAATATTTGAATGTAATGAATTCTTGAAACAAAAACACATTTTAATTAAATGATTAAAAGATAAAAATAGGAAAATGTATTGTGATTTCATTTTAAGAACCTAAGCTTCTGAAAATATCTGATGTATTTAAAAACCGAGACGCTCTCAATAGCTAGTTTGTCATCATCCTATGCTAGGATAGGATTCATTTAAATTGAATATAGCGAATCTAATCATGAAATTTAAATACAAAACTTATCTTAAAACTTGTAATTAAAAGTTTAAATTTCGATGAGAAATGAATAAATTACAAAAATCAATATCCAAGAAAATAGTATTGTTCCTAAATCTTAGTATAATTAACCAGTATAACGTTAATTTCAAAATTTTATATCAGAATAGCCTTATTTCCTTTAAAAAAGATAATGGTCTCTTGTGTAATCAAGAAAACTTAAAAATAACGTAATTAATGCATGTATAAAAAACATTAATATTACTAACACTATTTTCAAACTGATACAACGAAGAAAAATATTTTTTTTAAACAAAGTGTTACATAAAAAAAATAATACTTTGTTCAAAACCTTAATTTGAACTTAATTTTTTTATATACATTTCCTTCCATAACTTTGTTATTCATTTATTTTTTGAAATACATATCTATTATTTGAAGAGCGACAAAAAATGCCTTTTCAAAATAATAAACATTTAAAGACATTCTATTTATTTTTATTTAGAATGTATTCATTAATTATTAGTGTTTTCTCAAGAAATTAAGCAAAAAACATATTGTCTAACATTTTTTTTTAAAAATAAAAACATGTTTTTAAAAAATATTTGAAACGCTTTCAGTATTAAGTAGTGATTAAATAGTCAAAAGTTTGTTAAAATCAATTAAACAGTAATTTTTTACTCTGTTAATTTACACGTATCTTACAAGTAAAAAATGAAAATATCCTTGAAAAATTGTATAACGATAAATAACAAAGTTTTATATACTGTTTAATTATTCCTATATCTCAGGTACTAAGTTTTAGTTCTAAAATGTACAAAAGGTAACAAAAAATACGGTTTCCTGTTCAATAATAACAAAAACTTTATCTTTAAAATTTACAAATAATTGCACACATAATTTATAGGCAGTTAGTTTTATTTTCAAGAATTTATCCTTTTTTCCAAAAAGAAAGTACATACAAAGCAAATACTTAAAAAATATTTTAACACAAAAATTAAAAAAGATATTATTGCACAAAAAACTTGTTATAACAAATTCTATTTGTATAAAAAAATTAACAAAATTACATCCAGAAAAAATTGAACCAAAAATAATAATGATTTTGAGATAAAAGAAAGTTATGGATTGCTTAAAGAGGCAAAAAAAAAAAAATAATAAATAAAAAAATAGGTAACTTATTCTTCTTTAACCATATTCGGAAAACTACTTTTCCAGAAGAAATTTTTTTTAAAACTGTAATGGATTTTCTTTAGTTTAAAACAAATAAATAAATAAAATGCAATATAAAAAAGTAAGGAAGTAAGCATTAGAAAAGAAAAGACGATATAGAGATCTAACGTTTTAAAATCTGCTTCAACTGATAGTTTCTGCGGAAAAAACCCAACTGTGTAGGGTTATTAAAAACATCAGCACAGTTTACAATTCTCTGCAATTGGTATATCATTGCTTCATCTCGTTTACAACATTTCTAGTTATTTTTCTTGTGTAATTTTTATAATGAATTGTTTTTGTACCTTAGACTTGCGAAATTTCATTAAGAATTGATAAAGATTTACAAAAGCTTATTCCATGAAATGCTTATTTTAAAGCACATTTGCTATCATTTTTCATTAGCGTTGCATGATAACAGATATTAAAATGCATTTACATAATAAAAAGGGAACTTTGAATCCTCAAGAGAGAAGTCATGTTAATATTTAAGTTTAAAAATCCGAAGTCAATGTTTTGAGAATTAATCTGAATTCAATGCATATGTTGCAACATTTAACTGAAATCGTATATATATTTCATTCTATAAAATACAACTTAAGAGAAACATTGTTGCTATTTTAGCAACAAAAATAAAATAATACATTTTAAAATAATATAAATACAAGATATTGAACACCTTTTCTAAATTTATTATTCTCTTCGACGGTAATTCATCCAATAATGCTATTCAACTGCAGTTCGAGCAATTTTCCTGCGTTCTATTAAAATTGAATTCAGAAGATGTGTATTTCGCATTACGTAGATCGACATTCTGAAAGATATAATCTTGCTTCTTTCATCGAAATCTGACAATAGCTCCAATTTGCTAAAAAAACAGAATCACACACACACACACATTTATCAAAGAATGTTCTTGTTTTGGCATTCGAGAGCTTGCTCGTCCTTTGTATTATTAGGAAAGTCATAAAATTCCATAAAACTTTTGGTAGAATATTTGAAACATGTTTCGTCGTAGCATGGAATTTAATTTTTAATGAATAACATTTTCTACATAGGAGAATGATCTTTCTCCAAACGCGATTTATCAATTAAGGTCTTTACTTTGTTGAATCATGGAAGAATTCATACTCCAAACACTTGTTCCATACTTGGATATTCAATTATATTCTATAAATTTTAATACGACAATTGATGTGAAGCAAATGAAAATGTAAAACAAGTGAAGAATAATATACTTTGAGGATGAAACTACATTGATAGATGACTTTTCAGTTTACCTCTCTCTAAGATTAATTGAAATATTACAAGAAATTATCATGAATATTGAATAAAGTTAATCAGTTGAAGCAAATTAGGAAATGTAAGAGATTATTCTATCGAGGATCTCATGACGAGGATGAAAAAAATTTGTTTCCAGAAAAAATTAGGAAAAAAGTACAATTTATGAAGTATATGCAATTTACATCACTTGATAAGAATACTTTTCTTGCTATATGTTTTGCTTTAGGAAGAAAAAAATAATGGATAAATAAGTACTTTGTTTTGAAAGAGATAATAATGTATTTTTCTGAATAGCATCTCTGAGAACATGGTTGTGTGCCATTCAGCTTGACTCGTCTGTTACGTTTTTCTTTGTTTAATCTCAGTCACCATGTATGAGTATAGTAACAGGTCCAATCCACTGTATCTTGGAAAGGCTATTCCACTTGCTGTCATGGTGTTGGACGCTATGTATGGCAGCAGTCCACCTTT
>BMAV01008782.1:650118-684215 GCA_019973955.1 Trichonephila inaurata madagascariensis | reverse complement strand
TTTGCTACCGTCGTTACTCGTGGAGTGTACAGAACACACCAAACTTTTAACACGAGTATTTAATTATAAAAAAAAAATCAGTCAATAATGATACATATTTTTAAAGTATAACATGTTGTTTATATTATGCAAATAAAATTATTAAATTTTTTGCATGCAAATAAGACTAACATTAATTTGAACTAAACCTACGAAATGTTCAGTTTAAAATACATTATTTTATATTTTTTTCATAAACCACAAGTAAAGCGTGTATACCAGTAATAAACTTACTTTGTAATTAATGTTAAGGATAGTAGAAAGTAGAAAACAAATATTTTAATCGTTTTTCAAACATTCAGAGCAGACTGGCTGTATCCCGAGATACGGTTCCTTTTTTAGAGTGTAAAACGTTTTTGAGTCACACAAAGCAAATAGTTTTAAACCATATTTCCCAGGATTTTGTGGTATGTATTGTAGGAAAGAACAACGACTTTTATATTTTAACAAATGTCCATCGATAGTGACATATTCACTTACAGACTATTTTGAGCAACTTCCATTAAATTTTGAAAAAAATACTTCAGATCAGAGTAAAATTTTAAATAATTGAAATTTTAAATAAAACATGCATGCATATTAACATATTTTAAAAAAATGTAAGCGGAAAGAGTAAAAGTTATCCTATTTTAACTGATTCGAGTGCGAAAATATATCACAATAGCTCGCGGAGTGTTCTCAGCATCCCAGATAAACTTTCGAAGGTCGTTACGTTCCATTCGTTGGAGACAGAGTGATTGCATCAGACCTGAAGGTTCAATGACCTAAAATGTGCAGCTACAGAAAAAATCGTGGTTCTGCTCATTCTTCTTAGAATTCTGGGGGAGGCTTTTCTTGTTGCTGGGGTGTACAAAACTCGGGTTAATGTTAAGTGGAGTTCCAGTCACAATCTTACTAACACCGAAACCTCATAATTGATATCATTTGAGGGATACTATAATCTTTGCTTTGTTTTCAGGGCACTGCTTGTTGTGCTGAAACCAGTGACGCTCTCCTTCCTTTGGGAAAAGAAAATACACCACCCAATGTCCTTTACTGGCAGATTAAAGATCGATCTTACATCATAAGCATCGATGAACGTATTCTTCTCGATGTACAGAGAATTCACTGAACTACCACTAACCATAAATGATTGAATGCTGTTTACATCGTCTGCCACTGCCAGCGTTCAGAACACGAACTGTGGCAAATGGTTGACAGATATTTGAGGGACAACTGCTGTCTAAATTATTCTGCACCAAAACATGTTGCTTCTTAACTCTGAATTATGTTATAAATAATTTAGTAATCGTATAATGACTATACATAAAAAAAAAGATTAAAATATCTCTGGAAGTACATTTCCACATCTTAATTCCATTTAAGTTCTATTTAATTTCGAACAGCTCCAAAAGTTTTAAAATGTGTATCACTACTTCTGTTACACTAATGCAATTCATTTAGAAAAAAATTATCAGTATTAACATCAAAAAGGGCAGAGGAGCACTTAATACATTTTTAAAAAAGAATTTATTTTTTTACATATGATTTTGAAGATTTACTCTGCTCGGTAGATATTAATGTGCTATAATTAACTTTTTTATAAAACTACAATAATTATGATCTAATAAGCTGAATATATATGTATATATACAGATCAAATCTTAAATATTCTTTTGCTAAAATCTTAAGACAATTGTAGAAATTGTGAACCGAAGTATAAAAAAAAAATGGGATTTTTAGTTGATGTTGAAAATACGAAGTTAAACTAGTTTGATGGTACCAATTTTTGTATTTTGTGACATAATAGGATAATATAGAAGCATCCACAAACACACAATCGAAATATAATAAATATATAGAAATAACAAAAATGAGAAGTGAACCATCTAAAAACATGAAAATATCAAAATATTATACAAGTAGCACTCAAAAGTAGTACTTACAAAAATAATTTAAGGGATAAACATTTGAAGACAAGTGCAGTTAGAGAAAATAATCATCGAACTACCCAAGAGTTTAAACATATTACTTAAATATTCCACAAAACACCAAACATATTATACTAAAATTATAAGAAAGATACTGATTGTTGGTATCGTGGCTTATTGTATAATTTTTTTTTAAATTATTGATATATTATATATATATAATTTAATCATTAGGCATTAACTTTTTCACCTATCTCATCTGTCCCGAAACTCAATTTTTAAGCACGGAAAAAAAATCAAAATAAATTTCGTTTGTATGGGAAAACAATACAAAAGGAATCCCCGGAGAATTTTATAAATGTCGTAAAAACTGTCCTTCTTCAAGTGCGTCTCCCACAAAGCGTTAATGTGTCTCTCTTGTTATTTATTTTATTTAGGGTAGGGTGTGTAGTAGTGAGGCAATCCCCCCCTCCCTTCTGTCTGTAGAAATGTGACGCATTTGTTGTCTTTCGGGCAATCGCGACATATGGCGTCAGAGATGCGAGAGATTGGGGATCTTTCTCTAAATTCCCCTTGCAGATATGATTGGGGTTGTTCCTGTGGTAAACAAAATAAATGAAATGAAAAACATTTTTATTATAAAACTAGTGATAAAACGTCGCTTCAAAAAGTATATCAAATAATTGCATGAGTAAGATCATTTTAGAAAATTTAATACAGGTATTTTCGAGTTTCAAAATATTAAAAAAAATAACAAATGTTAGTATAGGAAAATAAATGGTACTTATTTTCTTTTCTTTCATCAGAGTTTTAAATATCAAGCCATAAGCGGTGTATCAGAAAATCAACTAATTGAAATGATTCAACTCAGAAATAAATGTTAAAATTACAGCATTTATTTTACTTCAATAAAGTTGCATTAAATTCTTATGTAGGTAAATATTTTTATCTCTTATGTATTCAAGAATGCATTGTTTTTTCTATTTTTTTTTTAAAAATCATTTTTCTTCCATATAATATTACAAAATTATCTTTTAATGTATTATTAGATGTATTCACTTCAACACCAATGTTAAAGATGTGATACTGAGTACATGGACAATCGAAAGGTGCATGGATATAATTATTCAATAAGTAATGTAACTGATCATTAGCAATTTAAGTTTTGTTTTTTATTACTAATGATCTACTGATTGGTGTTTTGGTGCAGACCTAATACATTCCCCGAAAGCTGGTATCTCCTTTTTAATGTGGAACCATATAGGCGGATACCAATCTTTGCAGGTAATTTTGACCCCCAGTTTCCTACACAGACGGAGGCACCTGAGCTCTGGTGATGTGAAACAGTACTTATTGTTTTAATTTTTCCAAGAGTACCCAAGCCAAACTTGAACTCAAGAGATATTTTACGTGTCGCATATCTATGCGATATGGCCGCTGTCGATTTTCTTCATCAGGAAAGTCCACTGACTTTGGCCGAGGTCGAACTCGCAATCTTAGGCGTACAAGGCCAGTGACAAACCTACTGCGGCACTCAACCGGCTTATCAGTTTAACTTTATACTTATATTTAATTTAAAGAGAAACCCAATTAAAATATGAAATTCAGTACATAATACTGCACTATAATAGATTATAAATTTAATTTACTACTGTAATATATTTATACGTCAAAAATCTTTTTCGAAAAAAAAATATTTGATAAAAACAACTAAGCTTTTAAAATCCTGGAGTTACTACCTAAGTTTAATTAACAAATTCTCAATACTTGAACACAAATAAATAAAACTTACAATGTATCACACACTCAACTACAAAATGAAATGAAACATAAATACCGTTCAAACAGTGTAAAAGTCATCTGTACTAGATTCTTTATTTACTGAATGGAAAAACAAAGATTCTCTTTTTGATCTTTAAATAAAGATATTGGAAACTCACACACTGGCAACAAAAATGATTCCCTTCGCCATTTCTGGTTTTTGTGCACTAAAATCGACCCGATCTCAAAGGATACTTTTCAGTGAACATTTTGTTTCCGATGTGCATTATGTGACGTCGGTAGCACGCTAGACAGCTGGCAATCTTTGCCTCCTGAAAAGACCTTTTTTTATACTTATATATTTTCCCTTTTATATTGACGATCCCTGGATAGCCATTGTTTCTTCTGTTCTTCTTTTTTTTCCTTCTTTTCATCATTTTGGCATCGGAAAATGTTCTTTTACAAATCGACATTTTTGTCTTCTCTTATTTCTTGGTATCTGTCTTGCTCCTCTGTTACGTTTGTCTCTCTCTGTGATATCTAAGAACCGGCTGAAACCGGACTCGGCTGATATATTTTTATTCTTTTTTCCAAAACTTTCTCCAAAGCTGATAACATATTTTATCCCACATCTTGAAGTGTAACTTTTTATGAGAGCGTCTCTCCTATCACTTTTTCTTATTGAAAAGTGTTAATGTTGGATGCGGGTGTATAAAGGATAGAATCGATTATACTTTTTTTGTTCTTGTCTGTTGTACTACACTGTTAAATATAAAGCAAATGTATTGGAAATTATTGCTTTTTATTTAATGGGTTTCACTGTATATTACGACGTATTTCTATCAGTTTCAGTTTAATCCCGCAATTGGTGTGTGTACAATATTTGAAATACGTTATAACAAATCATAACTTCTCAAAACACAAGTTTATTGAGTAAACTGAAGGCTTCTTAAATAACGAAATATTATATATATACATATATGCAATAATTCCCTCTAGTATACTTTTTGTTAACTCTTTGTACTAATATTTAAACAAATTTTAATTCTTTGGTTTAAAAATAACACTGTAATCTTGCCCGCCCATTCTATCCAATCAGAACTACTAGTACGTAATAATCACGCGCTTGCCACTGCTGGTGTAAAAGCAAAAATCTTGTGTAATCGCTCTTCTTTATCTTTGTGTTGTGTCCTCCAACATGCCGCTGTTGCTTGTGGTTGCCGCTTTTCTTTGTAATCGTCGCAAGTTTCTCTATTCAATGCGAAAATGTACCGCAATTGTGTTTTGAGCTATTGATATGTGTGCTTCATAATAAAAAAGAAAAACGTCCACTGAAGATGTTTACTTGAAACCACTCAACAAATACCACTCGGCCAATACATTATATATATATATATATATATATATATATTCATTATTCGATAATAAATAAGTAGACAAAAATTTTATTCTAGTTTTTTTGGCATATTAATAAAGCCTTCAATACATATTTCGCTATAGACAGGAAGTTTTCAATCAAATATATGTATGTTTTCAATCAAATATATGTATGTTTTCAATCAAATATATGCAACTTAAAATGATAATAAAAAGCTATATTTTTTTATAAGATTATTGAAATATATATAACATTTTACTACAGATATCCTTATATTAATCCAAAAGGCAAAATTTAATACATGTATCGGAGACAACATCTTTACAAGTGCAGAGTGCAAGTTATACAAAACACTCTTTTATAATTTTTAAATTAGAATTTTGTGTATATGTACACATTTCAACATTTGTAGTTCATTTCATTTCGTTTTTATGTTAAAATTCTTTTTCGTTTTCAGTAAAATTCATTTATCAGGGGTTTATTTTCTCTACGAAATATGCAACTTGTTGATTCGTTGCTTCAAAGGAACAGAATATTTTCATCATACATAACAAAAAAATAAATATTTCATGTGTAGGAATACTTTTTTTTATAAGATTGTTCATGATTAAACAATAGTTTCCATCAATACATTTTTTAATCATTAGATCAGCTTCTTAAATATAAAATATAGCGTAACAGGAAGAAAAAATAACAACTCATAAACTCTAAATGCTGAAAAACGATTAAAAATTGTTTTAAGTATTTTAAAAACAAATTCTGTACATTTCATAAGGCATGTATATTTTAAACAATTGAGTTAGTATGTGGATATTTAAGATGAATATTATTCTGTTACAAAACTCAAGTTTAATTATATTCATTATATATGTGCTATGATATTTTTATTTCAAACTTTCATAGGTGTTTTAATTTTCAAATTATATAATTATTGTTTTCATGTATATATAATTAGAAGAAAATACAACCCTGTAAACATTTTAGAATTCAATAATAAAACATATACCGTATATCTATATATACCGTAAAATCCAGTGTATAACGCGCACCCTTATATTCTATCTCATTTATGGTATCAAAGTGCGCGTTACGTGCCGAGTATAAAAATGATATCTTTAAAAATAACAAAAGAGATGAGCACAAAAAAAAAATTTACTTTTACACATATAGAAATGCTTTTTATTTAAAAGAAATGAACTAAAAGAATTATAGTTCTAGAAATATACTATTATTTCAAAGTCTGGCATAATATCTCGAATAAATGACTTCAAAACATAAGAACGTTGTACACTAAAATATCAGATTTCTTTTTAAAAAGCGGTGTGCTCGTTATACGACGAACATACCTGAAAATTAAAAAATCGCAGCTTGAAAGTATGGGTGCGCGTTATGCGCCGTATTTTACGGTATTTGTTTCCTTTTTTTAAGTTTTTATCTAATTTCAAATTAATAATTATATCATAAATGTTAAATAATTCCAAATATATATATAAAGAAAGAATGCTAATGTTGTATGCGTCTGGGTTCAAAAACGCAAAAGAATCATACAATAATCATATATAAATAAAGAAAAACCTATTTGCTTACAATTACATAAATAAGCATTAAATATTTTTCCTTTTTTTGTTTAATTTTCTGTCACGTATAATATCATTAGTCATTGCTGACATTCTAGACAGTTCTGCAGCCATACCACTGTAACGCATTAAGCGTTTCGATGCTCACACGGGATTAGCTCATTCACGTAAACTCCGAAACAGTTAAAAAGCAAGAGTTTGGCCAAAGATTTTAAGCGATGTTGCGGAAGAGTATTCGGGAAAATAGGAAAATTCCTGAAATTCCGGAGTCTGAATAATAATCCCCCGGAAAATGCGGACGAGGCAGGCAGATTTTCCCGTTCTGAGATAATACCGAGATGGCAAAGGAGGAATTTTTGCCGAGGACATTTTGCGGGATTATTTTGGGAAAGGTATTTTAATCAGTAAAGTTGCACGCGGTATCTTAATGGCTTTGTATGTTAAGGGCATTACTTTTATCTCGGGATTAAATGAGGGTCCCAAACGGGATTTGAGAAATTCGCTGTGTTGATTTTCCCTGGCTGCTAAGGAGAAATTTTTGTTTGCCATTAAGATGTTATGCTTACGATTCATGATGTCAACGCCTGTGACGAAATCTATTTCGTAAAACTACAATTACGAATATGTCCAGTAATAGAAGAAAGTAAAAGATAAATTTTCTGTGTTTAAGCGTAATAATTTGAATCGGGTTCCAGATAAGAATTTGCGATGAGAAAGATTTTGCTGAGCTTTACACTTACTATAAACATATTTTTAATTTTATTAAAATTTTTTAAAATTTTATAATATTTTTATATTCTATAAGCATATTTAATTTTATAAGACCTTAAAAATATTCAAGAACAAATTTAATATCACTAATTATATTCTTAGAACTTTTCAAATCTGTCACAAAATATTTTTTACATGCATAATGAAGGCAAGAAGAAATCATAGATTTTTAAACATCCTTTAAAATATCCTTATCCTTTATTCTTTTATCCTCATTTTTATAAAGTATAAAAATGAACTTTAGAATAAGGATGGTTTAGTAAATATTATTAAAAGAAAAAAAAAATGGTAGATGAAAAAAGGAGTAAGTGTTTTTTTATTTTATAATTTCTTTAGATGTAAACTTTGAATTTAAGTGTAACAAATAACTTACTTCCATATCAAAAATTGGTAATCTGCTGCTCTATATTTAGTTACTTGGTAATTTATAAAATAAATTTTTTTTAATATTTCAGAAATGTACTTGCATATTTGAGGTTGTCATTTATATTATTCTTCATGTTAAGTAATCGAATTTTTAATTTTCATATTCCAATATATTAACTTTGTACTTTCAGTCGTATATTTTTATCTGATGAATTGTCTCTACATCAGTACTTCCTTAACTTTCAATATTTATGACTGAATTTTTTAAACCTATTAATATGACCCCCCGCCATACTATACTAATGTTTTAAATAATAATATACTTTAACGCAAAAGCCACAATATGACCTTATTTATAAACTGTATAAATTATCAGGATAAGTATTAAATTTTGTATATATTACTCTTTTAAGTAAAATATATTTTAATTAAGTTAATTTTAAGTTATAAGAGATAAGTATTATGCTACTTTTCTTTTGTAATTTTTAAATTGGAATAGATTGCAATAAACATCGGAATTCAAAATGCAATTTTGATTCCCTTTTTTATTGTGTCAGAATGTAATTTAGTTTTGTTTCTTTTTAGTAAATTAATAAATTTTCAAAATAATTATTTATATTTGATTTTTCTTAGGGTTATTAAATCCATTTAAGGTGGTGGTGGGGGGGGGTGCACCCCACAGTTTGAAAAACACTGCTCTATACTGATATTCATTTAAAATATGATATTCATTTTAAAATGTTCAGAGCTGTAAGATTACAATATATTCTCACATTATTTATGCTTTCAGGACTGTAAACAAAAAATTTGTAACAAAAAAATTCCTTTACTATAAAGCTTATACCGACTCATATAAAGTTATTTGAGTTTTAATAAAACATTAACACTTCATACTCCATTTCTATGTTTATGATACACATTTACTTCCAGTATTTTTTACCATTTACTGGAAATTATTTACATAAAATTTAATATTCTCGAAAGAAAATATTTGACATTATAATTTTAATTTTCTTTCTTATTTCTCGTATTCATCCTCTTATCCCAATACGATATTTACAAGCATTTTCTCAAATCTTAGAAAGATAAGCCTTTTAGGAAACCTTCTAAGGGTTCAAAAACTCGCGCACTCATCCCGAAAATCCTTTGCCTTTGGGTAAGGAGGAAATAAAAAAAAAAAAGAAAAAAAGAAAAGTTTGTGAGATCATAGCCATTGTCGGGTTTCAGTAAAAGCTAGTTGAAGTATTGATTAGAGGCATGGCATTCTAAAGGTAGCGATTAAAGCCCTCCGTTAAGAAAAGCGATCTCTTAGCTCTTAAAGAAGACCAAAGTGGTACTCGTTAATGCGCAGCCACCGAGAGAAATTGTAGAAAAACCGAAAGGGTTTTAGTGTGGACATCAGTCTGAAAAGAGAAATTGGGTTTAAGACCTTTTTGGTCAAATGGCTCTGTGATCTTCCTCACCCACAGAAGAAAAGGTTTTGTTCGGTATTGGTTTTTGCTTTTACTTTGTTGATGGGAAGATTACATACTACAATGGATAGGGATACGTTATTTTCTTGTGAGGGTCTTGAAAACAAAAGTAAAATACGCTTGTTCGTTGGTTACTTTAAATTATTAGATAAACGTTTTACAAAATTCAAAAGTATTAACCACATAATTTGGGTCACGTTATAAAAATAATATTTTCTAACTAAATACAGTATAAATGATAAAAGTTTTCTGGATCACAGCAAAATATTGTCACAAATTTGGTTCGGGGAAAATCAGCTGACGACTCGAATTCTTTGAATAACAGATTTGTTAATGAACGAGAACAAACTAACGACTACGCGAAGACAAACTGGCGTATATACACAAATAAGTATTATAACAAATTATTTAAGATAATGGGAAACGTATTTGTTGATCATTACATTAAAATGCTTTAGAAATGACCCTGTAGAATAATTCCACTAGCAGGAACTCAGTCAAAATATCTTTTTTTTATCGCACTCAACGCACAAAACTGAATCTCGACTGACTCAACCTTTGTCTCAAAAGTCTTCATGGAAATTTCCAGAGAGGTCCCAAAGACTCCTCGATGATTCCCTGGCGATATCATTGTTTCAACTTTTTGGTGATCCTTTTTCGGTTGCCACAATCTTATTTTTCACCTTCAGGCTAGGAAGCAAATTTCACGTGTAAAACACAATTTTCTCACAAGTAGAGTGTTACCGCGGTGTAAACAACATACATGGAGTATCTCAATATAAAATTCAATGGAAAAGCTAATTAAAATTACGAAAGATAGAAAACAAAATATTTCCAATAGTAATGACAAATCAATATTTTTGAAATATTGATAAGATATTTATTTAAATGTATTGATTCGTATCCAACGTTTCGTCTCTAAAAATGAAAATATTGAAAGCAAAGCTTATATTTCTTTACAAAATAAAACTTATTAATTTGTTTGCAAGCTTAAGTAATTTTTTTTTAACTTTTACTTTTTATAATTTAAGAGATGAATGTTTTAGGTTTACTGTATGTAAAAATCAGTATGGTATTTCAGGAATCCAAAATGTGAAACGTGTGTATCTTATAAAAACTGAATTTGCACATACTGTATATATGCATATGCATATGTATAATATGTAGTTTGAAGTGATGGTTATAAATAAAAATAAATCTCCAGTCCAATGGAAGCAAACATACTCAAAAAATAAAAGCAAAAGTATACACAAGATTCCAAAATAATATAATAAATCTTTTTGATGTTGGTGTATATTGTATCAACAAGACAATAGAAAATATTTATACACAAAAAAAAAGAGTTCTTTTCATAAAAATGCTGAGAGTTATTGCTTCATACATATAAACTTCATGAAATACAATTTTTGAAAAGAATTTCCCTTTAATTCTAGAACTCTAAGAATTTTTCTGCAGTTATTTATAAGTTGCTGTGCAGAGAGAGATCATTAGTAATAAAAGAAACGATGTTTTTGAAGCAAAACATCTACAGCGATTAATTTTTAAGACTTCAAGTACTGAAACTTTATAAAATGTAAACAAGATTTCCACTCTAAAGGCTTAAAAGTAAAAAAATTAAACATTTTAATATATCGATAATAATTTACAAATACATAATTACAATTATCTTTTTTTGTATCATATACCTTTATAATTCATACATAATTATTAAACAATATGTTGCTGTTGTTGTCGTATTCTTCCCGAAGGGAAAGAATAAAATATGTCAAAGCCTGAGACAGAATAGACTTCTATTTGATAAATGGTGATACCACCTATCTTCACCACCACAATTTAGGCATGGAACTGGAGGAAAGGGAAATATATTCTTCAACCCCCTGCGACAGTGGTTTCTGCTGCAATCACCCTCAAAATTTTCGGATCCATTGATTAAACGAGCACATACTCCGTTGGTACTCGGAGGTGGCATCCGGCATGGAACCCAAGCCCTCCTGTATGGAGTCCGATGCTCTAAGCACTAGGCTACCCGAGACACAGTATAATTACATTATGCAACTAAAATTAAAAAGGGATTTTCCGTGTTTCCTAAGAATCATTTTCCGAAAATAAGCTTCTGTGAATAATCCTGCAAAGTTTACTAACCTAGTCCTTGGTGCAAAAAATAATTCTAATTTTACTTAGTTTTACAACATATATATATATATATATATTTCCTTCTAAGTGTGTTTGGAAGAAGATTTATGAGTTAAAAAAAAGATTTTTATTTATTATTTTGGGTAATTATGTGTATCGAATAACTATTTTTTTCTTACATTTTTTTGACATTTATTGTCTTCAAAATTCAAACATTGTTATAAAGTACAAGACTAGAATTAGATTTAATGAAAATGCTTCCCAGTAATTCTATTGTGTTGTGTGTGTGTGTGTGTGCAATCTATTTACTACCCTAATGTATGTATAAGTTAAAGTACAGCAAAAAGTTATTCAGTGTTTTTTTCTAAAACCTTCCCAAGTATTACTATTTTTCCTATAAAACTTTTAACGTGGGAAAAAAACAAGTTTTATAATCTAGGAAATCTAGACATCTCGTTTAGGATCTCATTTTTCCTGGCTATAAGACTTAGAAAAAGTTAAAACATCTTATAAAAAAACTAATTCTCTATTATAACCAGTATTAAAACTAATTCAAGTTAAAATGTTTTTTCTTCCTGAAGATTTGTTTGCAGTTAGAGTCAGCGCAGCAAAATAAAATATCTTTCAAAAGCATTTTGGTTCACTGAATTACTCAAAACCAGATGTAGGTACACAAAAATAGAAGAAAATTCCTTATAATTGCCTTTCCTCTTACTCTTAAATGTCTTCCGTTGATGCATTAAGAAAGAAAGATACCCGTACCATAAACAGATGGCAAGTTCAAGACGTAAGTTAAACTAGTTTAATCTGATTTAAAACGACTTGATGCGTGCGAGGTTTGATATAGATAAGAAATGCTTTTTTTTTTGGCTTTAGAATGGTTTGTATGCTCTTTATTTTTAGAGGAAACACAGTATGGAAGCAGATTTAATGGAATAAGCATGGCAGCGACGAGTTTTTCTCTTTTTTTTTGGGAAACGTTTCTCAATAGTTGGAAGTTGTAAGAATGTTATATATATATATATATATATCGTATATAAAATATGTTATTGTCATAAAAATGTAACACTCAAAAAATGTGAATACTTTTAAAATATATTTACATTTATTTTTATTTCTACAACGTTGAAATATATAATAGCAAACAATATACCACAAAATGTATAATGGTTATTTATATTTTATTATAAATGAAATTGACATAATTTTAAGAAATGTTACATAATAAATACATAATTGTAAATGTTAAATAATTTAAATAAAGACAATTTCATTGCCTTACACAAAGTACAATTTATTTTATTTGGAATACAACAGATCCGTCAGAACTTAGCTCCATTCTCTAATTTAATTTACCAATTTATCATTCTTAAGTAATTAAAACAAATATTTCTTACAATATGTATAAGGCCTTTTTATTCTATGAAAATATTGTCCTTCCAAATTATACTTTTAACAGTTTTTTCAAATGAAGAGATGGGTCAATTTATTTTATAACACAAAATCTACGAATAAAAGTTTTATATCAGGATACATTTAAATTTTAAATACCGCAAAATTATACAGAATAAATACCTTTAGTTTTAAATTATATATTTTACAAGAAATTCTAGAACTTGATAGAAAATCAAACATATATCAGAGTGTTACAAAGAAATTGTAATGTTTTATTTTATTGGAAGTCTTTTATTTTTCGATAAATGCTGGAATCAGACATACTGCTCAATTTGAAAAGAACTTCCTCGTATAAGAAATAAGATTGAATCACTATATCTAGCACAAACTGAATCTTATACATTTTACATTACTTTGTTGAAAAAGAAAAATAAGTCAACTCGTTTAGGTTGTAAGCAAGGAAGTTGGATTTGAAGAGCAAGCAAGGAAAGTAATAGTTCTGACTGAGTTTAACAGCGTAAGAAATCCTTAAAAGTTAGTTTCTAAATGAAAGCTTTGATGGAAAAAGTTTAATACATTCATGACGAAGTTATTGGTATTAGTTCAGTTTTAAAATACCATAGTATGGCGAATTATGTTATAAATTTTTAAAAAAAGAATTGGAAAAGGTGGATTAGTACTATAAAGATCATGCATAAAATTGAGAAATATATGAATTAATTAAACTCGTTTATTAGAAATTGCAAGAAACTAATAACATTTTATGATGAGAAAAATTTTTGAGGGCAAAATATCTGTAGAATGCGTGTTTTAAATAAATATGAAGTTGTAATCCCTAAGGGCTTCCCCTATTTTCATACTTTTCAAGTCAAACTGGGTAACTATTTATATTTCATACAATAAAATTACTTTTTAGGAAAAAAAAATTATCATTTTTGGATTTAAAACAAAATAAGTGAAACTAAAATTATATGATAAATTTATAGTAATAAGGAAACAAAAAAATGAGCAAGAAATATATAATAATTACCTACATATCCTGCAATTTAACAGACAATTTTGAAAAATAAGTTTTGTATACCAAAAAACTGTTTAAAATTTAAAAGCAGAAAAAAAAATCATTTTAGCTTTAATTATAACCCCAGTGTGTTTATATACACATAAAAAGATACGTATATTTGACATAAAAAAGACAACATATCATTGAAAATAAAGTTATTTCATTCAAGAAAGACAACATTTAAAAAATTGTTTTGTTACTATACAAATTGTTTAGGAATATAAGCAACTATAGTTTATGTATTTGAAGATACGTAGTTTACAATTTCATGTGATAGCTTCGTAAAAAGCTAAAAGTAAAAATAATTAAATAAAACACTAAAATATATTTTTGAAAAAAAATGCATTTTTACTAATAATATGCATATTGTTTTTCGCTCTCTTAACACATTACATAAAGAAAAAAAAAGGTCATCTCTGATTCAACGTTTCACAAACTGTGGGGTGCGACCCCCTAGGTGGGTATGACAACCCTACGGGGGGGCAAGTATATCGAAAAGTCGAAAATAAAAGATTCAAAATTACTATCAATTTTCTGAAAGGGAGCAAAACAACATACATTCCTACATAATAAAAAGTAAAATATATATTTACACTGATATAAGGTGCTAATAATTGTATCAATTCGGCAAAAATTATTTCATAATTAAGGGGTCTCAGGGGTGTTAAATTTTTCTAGAGGTCTGAAAATATAAACAATTTTCAAACAGGTATAATTCATTTAAAATTAAATTTAATGATTCGAATCTTTTGCACATTATTTATAAAAGAATGGGGCTTCAGAAAAGTATAAAATGTTTAAAATATAATCATAATTTTAAAAATCATAAGCATATGAAAATTCTATCATAAATATTAAGTATTTTTTGTGTTGCGCACGCTATTTTCTAAAATAGTAGCATCTGATGTATAAAAATTTATAGAATTATAAAATGCATCATACTCTTTAAGCCGTGCCTAATTTTAGTATTATATGTCTTTTGTATTTCAAAATATTTGTAAAACATTGCAATTTTTTAAATATTTTTAAAAAATGTATATTTTTTATTTATTAAAATATGTAAGTTATTATTCTATTTATATAAAATTAGCTACAGTGTAATGAGAATACATTTAACTTTATTATTCAACTTATAGCTAGTAATTAAAGCTACTATTTTAGAAAATAGCGTGCGCAACGCAAAAAATACTTAATATTTATCATAGAATTTTCATATGCTTATGATTTTTAAAATTATGATTATATTTTAAACATTTTATACTTTTCTGAACCCCCATTCTTTTATAAATAATGTGTAAAAGATTCGAATCATTTAATTTAAATTTAAAAGAATTATACCTGTTTGAAAATTGTTTATATTTTCAGACCTCCAGAAAAATTTAACACCCCTGAGACCCCTTAATTTATCAATACTAAATTAGAAACATGTTTAATAATTACTATTGGTTTGTCATATACAAAATTTAATACTTATCTGGATAGTTTGTGCAGTTTATAATTAAAGTTGCATTTTACTTTCAGCATCGAAGTATATTTATTATTATTGCATTCAATACATAGTTGTTAAATGAGGGGGGGCGCGATTAAAATTATGGCTGAAAATTGGGTCACAAATATTGAAAGTTTAGGAAGCATTGATTTAACTGCTTAGGAAAATAATACTATTAGTAATTTTTTTAATAGAAATTGTTAAATTCAGAATTTACCGCTTTTATCGATTTTTAACACGTGTTTCAAATCTACAAATCTGAAATGTTTTTTTCTCTTGCTTTTTGAAATAGAATTACGTGATATTATAATTCAGCCAAACTAAAAATAATTTAAATGATTTATAGCAACATTGTTAAACTTTTTACAATGAAGCAATATGAAACAAAATTATTACAAAAAGCTTTTGCGTTGTTCAAAAAGCTCGTTTAGAATATGGATTGCATTAAATTCACAGTTTTTACAATTCGGTACACAAATATTGTGACATTTGAAGTAAAAATATATTCGAAATTTTGGTACATCCATAAGATAGTAGAGTGCATCAAAGAAGGGAACAAAAGATAAAATGGTACCAAGTATAAATCGAAAACTCTAGAATATATTTCACCAAATCAAGCGTTAAGACCAGATAGCGCACTGCGGAATGGGTGTTAAAATGCACTTACTTTGTCCCCTTACGTAAATGAAAATCTGAAGAAAAAATAGTGAGAGAGAAAGTGTACGTTGAGAGTAAGACAAAATAATAAGAAAAAGAAGAAAAAATCCTCAACAAGAGCACCGAAGCAAAAAAAGACAGCAAATGCGACAAATTGGAAGTCAGGGTTCCGATAAAAAAAAAGAGATCTGCTTTCAGTAAAAGAAGATACAATGTTCACTTCTACGTAAAGGAATTCTAAAATCAGTTTTTTTTTCCGCAGAAGTTTCCTGAAATAAAGTTTAGAAAGAGTACAATTTTCACTAGCAGTTATTAGCAAGATCTTTGGGATATTTTCCAAGTTTCTGAGTTTAAATAGATTTAGGAAATTGTGTGCAATACAAATTTAATTTAATGGAGCTCGTTTCGAATACGATGCTTAAAAGTTATTTGATTATGATTACTGTGACACATTAATTATTGGAATAACGTTAAGATGAAAATGAATATCGAATTTGAATTAAAACCACGTTATAATTTCGGTTATTGGAGTTTAATTATGATTACAAGAAAATATTCTACTTTATTTCTTTCCTGATCATCTCTAATTAGTAAATCTATTATCATTTAAAATTCCATCTCATAATAACCACACTTTTCAGTACAGTTAAAATCACAGCATTCCAATTATTAAATGGGTTTAACATTAATTAAACAGTTGTGAGAAGCACAAATTGTACAATATTGAACATTTGCAAAATTATGATTATTTGAAAGAAGTAAAAAAATGAACATAATCAAAGATTTATCAGGAAATTAAAGGATGTTTAAATTTATTAGAATTTAATGCAAAATAATCTTTTATATAAAGTTCATGAAAAGCAATTTTCAATTCTTCTGTGTATTCATTGAATTTAATTAAAGTTAAGGAATAAGAAGTAATGAGTTACTGTACAGTACAATTACAGTTTGACCCCGGTTTAACGAATTAATAGGAACCGAACATTTTGTTCGTTAATTCGGATTTATTCTTTATATCGGAATCCATACAAAAAATAAATTTTTTTTCGCTTACTTTTTGGAAATTTTATGCTACGCAACTACACAAAAAATATTTTTCGTTAGAATTGAAACACTTTTTATCCAACAGCTGAAAGTACTATTTGAGAATTAATATCCATCAGTTAATTGGAAATCCTTACTAATATTATAAAAGCGAAAGTTCGTATGGATGTTTGTTATTCTTTCACGGAAAAACAACTGAATGGATTTTAATGAAACTTTCAATAATATAGCTTATACATCAGAATAGCACATAGGCTATAATGTATAAAGATATTTTGTGAAGTTTCCAAAATATAACGATAATTGTCAAGAAAGTAGGAAAAAAAAAATCTACCATCTGCAAAAAAGCCCGATACAGCATATATCTATCTTTTGTGTGTGAAGCAAAATTTTTCCTGTTCGTTTTGTCTACGCCATGACTCAGTGCGCACTCGCTTTTAATTTATTCCTTTGATCACTGGAATCACTATTTTTTTTTATTTCATAATAAAACTATATTTCGAAGGGAGAGGTGGTTGCGAGATTTTAACATAAAATAAATTCAACAGAAAGTAATATTAATGTATTACACTTCAAGATATAAATTATTTACGATATTTTAAACGTTCATTACACAAAATTTGTAACAATGTGTTACTTTTGCTGAGCAGAGATCAGCTTAGGAAGGTGTTTTCAAAAATCGACTGACAAAAGAATTACGGGGAGTTATAAATAAATAAAATTCGCTTTTATCAGCTATTAGATCTACAGACTTAAAATTGAATAAATATGTTTTTATTTATGTTCAGCTGAGATACGATTTTTTTTTGTTGTTGTTTAATTTGCCATTCATGTAAAGCTAACTAATTAAACACTTTTTTGTCCTTCAATCCGTATTGTTTAATTTTTCAATTTACCCGTGTGAAGAACGGGTATACCAGCTAGTTTTAAAATACTGACTAATACATTTGTGATAATTTTTGTATTCTTGATTCGAAAGAGTTCTTTTTCCAACTTTATGCAGAAATGAAAAAGCTACGGGATTTACATCCTGCTGCATAAGAGAGAGGTTTGATTTTAATTTGTCCAAAATCTCTATTCATTGGCTCTGACAAATCAGCAATTTTCTCAACTTCAGTTGCCCAGGTAAACAGTCCGTGATCAAATGTAGCATTATCGTTAAAATCTTAAAATATCCCTTACATTGTGGAGTGGGTTAAAATAAAAATGGAATTTCCTTTCTTATTCAAAACACACACAATAAAATAAAGTCATGACTAAAATCAGCACCTTGAAAGTCTGTTAATGGTCTGCACCCTTTATACCGTCGAAATTCGCAGCTTACAAGAAAATATATTTTCTGTTCCGGATGAAAATAATGAATCATGTTAAAAAAAATCAATTTTTCTAAAAAAAATTTATAATTTATTTTTCAGTTGTTGAAAAAAGTGGTGAATTCGAAGTGTTTTATTCGTTAAATATAGGGAGGGGGGTGCCCTTATTTTAATCTGAAAAAAGAGAAAAATTTAATGTTTAATATAAAATGTAAAATTAAATGTCTTTAATATTTAACGAATGAAAATTTTTAAAAAAGTTTAAATTCAACCAAAATGTATTGGCATTAGAAAAGCATTGGATTCTGACCTTTTTCATTTTTTTAAGGAACCTTTTCTTTCCCTAATTTAGTAATTTTTTTTTCTGATAATGTATTGTTAAAAAAGCCCAGTGGCCGAGTGGTAGCGTATCGTGCTTCCACACCAAATGTGTCAGGCTCTATCCTTGGACTGGCAAGGTCAACTCAGCCTTTCATCCCTCCTGCAGTGGGTCGATAAATGAGTACCAAGCTTGCTTGAGGACTTAAACATTGAGGGTCTCGCTTCAGACTGACCACCTGATCGGGACATCTACTCATGCACCTCAGCGCCCAATGGGGACATATACTGGGATGGGCACAGTAGTCACTTGCCCTCATTCGCTTTTACGCCACTGAGTTTGAGTTTAAGGTATTGTAAACTGCATCTTTATTATTTTAGAATATATTGGAAAAATATAAATTTAAGTATTGTAAATATGCAAATAAAAACTCAAAATTTAAATATTTAGTTACTAATTATATACTTATTATAATCGTTATTATATATTTATTTTTATAAGTTATTTTTTTTTATTTCTGAAAGAAAAATGATTGTTGAACTATCCCCCCCTCAGAAGATATTTGCAATAGTAGAGAGTGATAGGCTGCCACCAGTGAGCAGATATGCCATTTTATAAGAGACAAAGTGAGAGCAGGTTTTCTCATACATTAAATTTAAACTGATCCCCCCACCCAAGGAACATATCCAGTACAGAGGCTATGACGAAGATGATTCTAACAAGAAAATGTGACAAGTTTAAGGCGTGTCGTGTCAATGATAGCACGCTTGGATCGACGCTTTCATCGATAAGAGGTGAGGTCACCTCACTAAGACATAATTAGCAATGTTATGCAACATGTGTTGTACAAGAGAATTTTGTTATGATGACTTTTTCTTAGATTCTACATAAATTTCGAAAACAATTTTGCAAATCTTACATCGTTATTGATAGAAAAACAGTGAAATATTCCGCATTAAATTTATAATATACGTTACTGACATTGGATGAAATATGAATATTTAAAGAAGCTAAATTTTTACTGCAGCAATTAATAAACGTATTATAAAAAATTATACTCATACATTACTTTTCCTTACTAATTTTAAACCTCAAAATAAAAAGAAAATTATGAAACAATCAATGTAAAATTTCAGAAAAAATTGAATGATATTAAGCGTCAAAGATATGTTACTCTCTAAAAATAATTAGATGGCAATTTGTTTCCCTCAAAATAATATTTTCCGTACAAAAATATTTTAAATGAAACTAAATACAAAATTTTTTTAAAAAAATTAAGATAGATACATGTTACAATGTATTTTGCATCCTCCTACTTTGTAAGCACCAAAAAATAAAATTTCAATAAGCTTATTCAAAGCCTTGTTTGTTGAAATAAATTTTTCTACATACATGCACTTATACTACGTTAATTATTTTACATACTACTCGATTAGTATTTTTTAAATAAAACTTCGTTAAAAATATGAATATTAAAACATGAGTTTTTCAAGAAAACTTTAACACGATGTAAAGTATATTTTTTATTTACGTATCATTAATGAGCTTGTCTTCGTTATAGTTAACAAGTCCTTAAAAAAACTGGTTTCTTAAGATATAAAATATAGCGGTACTTAATTATAAAATATGATGCTTCTTATTTAAAAATTAAATTTATTTCAGTAATATCTAAGGTGGAAACAATTTTTTTCTAAAAAATTCAGATTACACCATTTTGTAAATAAATAAACATAGCTATCTATTTTCTTTATAGTATGTTAATACTTTCAGTATTTAATATATTTTCTGTTTTTCGAAGTCATGACATTATTCTAAAAATTATATTGGGTGAACAAAACTATAAAGTAATGTAAATTTAAGTAAATAATTATTCCATAAAGATATTCCAGTCAAGAATACATAGATTTACTCAAGCTGTATGGAATACTTGCTACAAAATGAATATATACAACCTTATTCGTCTAATTATTGTATTTTAAATAAAGTAAGAGAAAAAAATTATACTTCCTGCAAGGCTAAGAAAGAATGAAATCGGATTTTAAGAAACATATCAAGGAAATAAATGGTGCAAAAGATAACCGTACTAAAATTAAAAAGAAAAAGACAATACAGAAAACTGAGAGGTGTAGAGCTATTAAAATTGAAAAGACCAAAATAGTCTTTGAACTAAAATTGAGACCTATTATGATTTCTCTTCTGCTATTATATTAGGTTGTTGCTGAAATATTCCAGTGAATTGGAGTTCCTTGTACAGCAGAAATTTTTGACATGATAGAAAAAAATAGTACCATTTTGAAAAAATTTGTTCTAAATCTATCTAAACGTGGATGGAACAAAAGACAGCCTAATAAAATGAATGTATGAATAATGCGAATAGAAAGGTTTCTCATATGGAGATGAATAAAAAGAAAACATTTTGCATGAAAAACTAAGAAATAAAAACATGCTAAACATTAAGATATTTATAGACGGCGGGCGCAAAATGCCGAGTTAAAGTTGAAGTATATATATATGTATATACATATATATGCATTTTAAAAGATGCATATTATTTAAGAGCATTCTTAATGATTAATAAACCTAAATGCTTATTAAACTCTTTTAAAAATTCTCAACTGTCTTGTTGGAAAATATTAAATTAAATAATCTTACATAATATAATTTAGAAATATTATATTAAGAACAATGTGACTATGTACATCACATATTATCTATTTTCCCTTGACAGTGGTAAAGAAATACTCATTGTTGTAAACTTGTAGTGTCAAATCGTGGTTTCAAGTTTTTGTGCCACTCGTGTGCTCGTTAAATCCATCTCAGTTCAAAATTCTCTAGTTGGCATGGTGAGAATTGGTTGGCATGGATTACTAAAGTGGTGTGCCAGCTTAGATGTTATCCTCGTTACTTAACTGACATTCAGAATAACAAAGGACCATAGCCAAGCGTTTTCGTGTTGCTTTTCAGTGTGACGTTAACAAAACTGAGATCAAATTGATCTGTATATCTCCTTATCAAAAATGTACAGAAGTAATATTGCCCAATTTATAACATATTTGATGTTTTAATTTTAAAAAAATATGCTGATACTTTAAGAGAAAATCATGCCAGGGCATAGGAATTTAAATAATACAGGTTTTCCTCTTATAAAAAAATGTTCCTGGTTATTTTATCACATAGACTGAAAGATAATTATTACAAATTCATAAAAAAAATGTTCCACTAAACCATGTTTCGTGATAATCTGATATGTTTTAATTTTAATAAAATTCCTAACATATATAACTTAGGATAACTTTAAACAAAATACAAATTTAGGAAAAGGAAATTCATAATAAAAGACACGAATTCCGACTTTGCAAAAAATCATCGACATGCCATTATGGTATTTACTTATAGAACACTTCGACAGATTTATATAAATGTTACATTAAAATCGTGTTTTCGTGATTTACTAGATCATGTATAGCTCGCACTGTGCATGTTTCCGGATATTAGAAATAATTCCAAGACTTCCTCACCACTTCGGGGCGGAAATGAAAATTGTGTTATTTCTATCAAACATTTCGGAAGGAATCATGATAAATTGTCATGCATGTTCCCTTACTGGTATTTTTGATAAGTTAATTAAGAAACTTGTCTTAGACTCTCATAGGATTTTGTTTCCGCAAGAATGTTGAATTTCTTATCCAAGGATATCATAATAGTCTGAAAGGTTAGGACACACCGTTTTAATGATCATGCTCTAGAATTTTAACTATACTTTACACGAACTTGCGGAAAGTATTTCAGTGTTATGATGCTCTCACGCATTCAAATTTTCTGAATTGCTAAAAATTGTTGAACTTGGAAGATGATGAAGATTAATACACACTGTACAATAGAAGTTTAGATAGAATTGTGAAATTTTAGAATGAGATAAATTCAGTTTCTCTAGGATAGATTGGATATCATAAATAAAATGTAGATTATTGCAGAATTTTTATTATTTGGAAAAGATTTTTTAAACTTCTGCATTTTTAAAATAACTACATATTCTTAAATTGTGTTACAATCAAACAAAAAAAATTGCATTATTTTAGGAAAAAAAGCTAATAAATATTATTGTATGGTATATAGAATTTTTGCATTTTCCTTCGAAAGTGTCATCAACATAATTATACAGAAAATTATAGTTATATTGATACTAAAAATAATTAGTTGAATTCTTGTTTCTTTTTTCAAAGTACAGAAGTAGCGAATTGCAGAATGATATTAAAACTACTATTTTATGAAAATTCATATTCTTACAGAAATTAACAAATTGATGTTTTCTACCGTTGAATTGTTTAATTTTAATAATATTATCTAAAATGTTTTAATTCCTTTTAATTACGTATATTTTTTGTTAAAAAATTTAGTTAGGAATATAAAATTTTTTCAAAGATATGAACTAAAATATTAAAACTTTTAAACATTTTTTATTTACATTAGTTTTGTTTGCTGATAAAAAAAAAAAAAAATTTAATTTTGCTACTACTAAAATGTTCTTGGTAAACACATTTATTACTTCCTTCCTGGTGTTTTTTTAGTTGCTGGCACATAGTCAATATTAAAAAAATATTTTGTTTCGCTGGCAGTTGTACAAAAATGTTTAGTTGATTGTTGATGCTTTTTAAGTTTTATACACTATTTTTTCAATTCCTACTATTAGTTCACTATCACCTTACATCTTGTTCAAATTTTCAATCATTAATAAATTACATTTTAAAGCGCTCAATTGAGTTGAAATTTAGGATGACAATAAGGTAATTTGTCACATTAAGAAAAATCAATTGATTAAAACTAATCATTCAAAGAATTACAGTTACAGCCTCTTTGGCATCATTTTCTGCGACGTGTCAAGACATTAAAAGTATTTTTTTCTTACATTTTAAAGAGCTCATTTGATACGCATACTATACACAATTGTTTTGGGGGACAATACAATAGTTTAACTATAAATAATTAAAATTAATTGACTGAAACTAATTATTTAAAGAATAACAGATACAGAGTCACGTTGGTTTCCTTTTTAGCGACTTGAGTCAAAACTTAAAGAATTTTTTTTCCTCACGTTTTAAAGCATTAAGTTGAACTGAAATTTTATATGCACAATTGTTTTGGATGACAATACGCTACTTTAATGATAATTAATAAAGATTAACTGTCACTTAATATTGTGATTTTGTCATATGTATATACATACAGGGTGCGGCAAAAAAAAAACGGAGAAATTTCTTGCTTCCTAGAATAGTTAATGAATTTCCTTTTAATGTTGTTTACATGTTTCTTTATTTAACATTTTAATAATAAAATATTTTTTTAATATATTTCTTAGTTTGTACTTTAGTTTATGTGTTTTTGATAATGTCGAGCAGAAGGTCTGCTATTTTAGAGTTCTTTAAGCAAGGGAAACCACAATGTCAAATCGTTCATTTGCTTAATATACCTCAGCAAACAGTGTTTGATGCAACCTGCCACATTTCAAAGAGCTTAGCAATGAGGATCGATGTCCAATAAGTGGGCGAAAACGCACTGTAAACACTTGAAGGAATCGTAAGGCCATCGAAAAGCGAGTCCAGAGAAATCCAAGGACATGCATGAGACAGATCGCTAGTGACATGGAAATACGTGACAGATGGGTGAGGCGAATAGCAAAAAACAGAGCTTGGACTGAAGCCTTACAAGTTGAGAAAAGTTCAGCTTCTCACTGAAAAACAAACTCGCACAGCTCCGAAGATGACGAAAACTTTTGAGACGAGACGCAAGTCAGCTCTGGGAGAGATTTCTTTTCAGTGATGAGAAGCTCTTTACTGTTCAACAACTTCATAACTTCCAAAACGATAGAATCTAGTCGGTGGACGCTCCAAGCAACTCGGCAATTGTTGAACATCGCCAATATCTGAAGTCGGTCAGGGTTTGGGGCGGAATTTGGCAAAACACCTTTAGTTTTTGTGGAAGAGGGCGTCAAAATCAATCAAAAGTATAGTAGAACGACATTCTTGAAGCTATTGTACGTCCGTGGGGCCAAAAGCATTTCGGAAATGTAAATTGGACGTTTCAACAAGACTCTGTACCAACTCACAAGGCCAAAAAGACACAAGAGTGGTGCAGGGTGAATTTTTCAGACATCAGATCATCTGAAGAATGGCTACCCTACTCGCCGGATCTCAGTCCCAGGGATTGAAGTGTATAATCCAGTTTGGAATCCAGGTCCTGAACTAAACCACACAAAACTTTGGACTAGCTATAGCAATTGCTTCTGCAGGGATGGGATATATTAAAGGTAAAGTACTTAAGGCCCATTGTTGAAAATTTCTGCAAGCGTTTGCGCCTCTGCGTTTATGGAAACGGATGCCACTTTGAAATCAATTAGATTTATTTATTAGCACGAGTGTATTATTAATATTTGTTACATTTTGTTAATTTCTCATTTTTTATAAAGTTATATAAAAAATTGTTTGTCCGGGTTTTTATGTTAATTGTTATTATTTGGTAAAAAGTAACTGAAATAAATTTTCTTTCTTGACTTAAGTAGGAATTAACTGAAATATTTTGTTTTATATTACTTGTTCTTTTACATCAGTAAATTGGTCATTTTGGCTAGTCAGAATTGGATGCTTAAAATGTGAAAATGGAACAAGTACATTAATTTTTTAAGAAGAAAATGAACTGTGGATATCATTAAAAATCAACTTAAAGATTACTGAGACTTTTGAAATTTACTAAGCGCTTAAAATGTGTAAAATAGTCAAAAACTTACCGAGTCCATGTTTCCGATTCTCAGATGCTCTCTGTTCCTCATAGGGTTCATCTGCAGTAGGATATCGATAAGCTCTGGAATCCACGTGATGATGGTCTTCGTTGTCAGAGCTGCTGTAATCCTGCCACTCCTGGCTGCGATGACGTCTTACTCGAGAACCCTGCCTGCTGAGTCTACTGTTCTTAGTCAAGCCTTCCATGCAGAAACTGTTGGATAAAAATATATACTTTGGTTACTATTTCTGAAATAATTTGCCAATCAGAGTTTTTAAAGCTTAGCAAAAAATGCTGAGGATTTCGTTATATAACAAATTTGTTTTTGTCAAGAGTATGTCAGGTTATTTGTTTTTGTTTTGCTTCGTAAAGCAATGAATCTTTTCATAAACTGAAAATAATAATCCTGTACACAATTTCAAATCATTTCCATTTAATTTGAAACCCCATTTTTTTTTAAATGAATTATTTTATAAATTCTTTTTGTGAATACAAATACGTAATTTTAAATATTTTATTTTAATAAAATTACCTAAATTGAAAAAAAAGTTTCATTGTTAGATATTTCCTCTGAAGTATTTTATAACCTTATTTATATACTAATTTCCTCTTATTATTATTTCGATTAATTTTTTTATAGATAATTTTATTCATTAATTTATAAAAGAAATATAACATCATCTTTAAAGTTAGTCTTTCATCTAAAATTCTTCGTCATCGTCAAAAATTTTACAGTAAATTGAGAAATTAATCATACACTTAATATTTATATCAAAAACGTGAACGTTTAATTCTTTAAAATGTTTGATTCGTTGTAGTTTATTTACAAAAACTCTTATGGGAAATTTTTGTCTTTTTAGTCCTTTTCTAAAATAGAAATTTTCTTAAAATATTTTAATATATATATATACATAAAAAAAAGATAAAATTTTATTTAGTCCATTTATTTAGATTTTGCTTACTATTCAACTTTTGGTACGTTTGTTTTTAAATTTTTATTTTTAAAAAAATTTTAATTACAGTCGAACCTCCCTATAACGAACCTCTATATTAAGAATTTTTCTATATAGCCAACTTTTTCCTGGAACCAAGAACATTTCACGATTTTCTTCGTTAAATAACCTCCCAACAGCGAAATGCATTTTCTATATAACGAATTTTTTTCTTGTCATTCAGTCCCCTCCCCTACTTTTGAAGTATTTTAGACATTTCAAATTGTTCTGTCTTTTAACACATTTTATGGTGGTCATAAACATTGAACTGTTTTTATTACGAGCCTAACTCGTCGAGAGCATTAGAATTTTAGACGTTTCAACCAAGAAGTGCAACCTTTAACCCCTGTTATCCAGTTCACTGAAAACATCTTTGATATCCCCTTTCACCATCAGTGGAGTTGCCTCGGGTCCCTGTGTCTTTTATCTGGTCTCCATTTATTTGTAGTGTTGATCCGTCGCACTGGTAACTTCGTTTCTTGTAGCTTGAAAATGTCAAAATGTAAGAGCTTGACCATCAAAGAAAAAAAATTAATTCTTCGGAAGTAGATAAATGCGCCAAGACACACCTTCCTCGCACTTTTTCTTTCTTTCTTTTCTTCGATAGGTAAGATATATAAAATAAATATATATATTAATTTACAAAAATGTGTGAAAAATTGCTTTTTCGTTATATAGTGTTTATGAACTCAAAATTTGTTTTATATGGTTTATAAAGAAAATGGAAAGATAACTTCTATATAACGAATTTTCCATATAATGAACTTTTTATCCGGGATTTAGCGACTTCGGTATATAAAGGTCCGACTGTATTTATAAAGCTATTATTTCATAAAACATATATTATATTTTATATTATTTTTATTTTATATTTTATTTTACGTTTTATATATTACGTTTCCTTACACATAATTTATCACGAAAATGTATTTAATAATTTTACATTTATCGACGAATAACATATAATATTGATTTTGAAAAGAATAACTCATTTTTTGTGATCAGTTAATACTTTAAAAACCGAATGACACAATCGCATATGATATTTGCCTTAAAAAAGACTATTACTAGTTTTAATCCTTTTAAACATAATATAATGTTCTAAATAATACGGAAACGTAATAATGAAATGTAATCTTTTGGAAGCATAAGAAAGGAAAGACTGAGTTTTCATAGCTAAATAAATCAAAAATTATTTAAATAAATAAGAATCATTAGGTAAAACTTCATTTATATAATTCTTTTACACAAATTAATCATTGGACATATGAAACAGTATCACGAAGGCATATATATATATATATATATATTGTTATAAAATGATATCCAGTAAATTATTTAGAAAAAAAAATGCTAACGAAAATATTTTTGAGTTTTTATAAAAATTTCATCATACATTTTTTTTGTCAATTTATTAAAAAAAATAAGTACAATAATAGGTTATATAATTTACTATGCAATGATAATCAAATTCAATGTCTCCTTTCGACTACTTGGGCATAATGTAAGGACCGTAGATTCATCTTCTTATTCAGATAAAGAAAAAGGAAAACAGATAAGTAATAGTTAGTGATAAGAGTTTACTGAGGAAGATCAAGCATTCTTATTCTGTGCAACAATTGAGTATAAATCCACTGAAAGGGGGTCTAAGCTTATAAATAGCTCTTATTACGTGTTTCAAGATACGCGCGTTTCCATTGATATATTCATTGAATAATATTCAAATTATTCATATAGGGCATATAGAAATATCCTTCATGATAAATAAACAAGTTCATCTGAAATGATTTAAATAAAATTTTACAAAGAAAATATTTTTTTTTAAAAAAAAAAATTAATTCAAAGGAAAATCTAACAAAAGCTGATTTGAAAATGTATCTGTATTTTTAGCAAAATGAGTTCATGAGATAAAAAATAAATATGACTGTGTAGAATAGTAAATTATTATTCATTTTCATTTATATATAGAATAAAATTATATTCGCTAACCTATTCTTACATTTATTAAAATTTCAAGATAAATTTGTCTTTTATTTCAAAAATAAGGAATTGGTGCAGTCTGAAAATTTAAGCTGCATAATATTCCTTTTTCGAATACATATATAACGAAAAAAAAAGAAGAGAATGTATCATCACATAATGCATAGACATATATAATTCAGTTATAAGAAAGAAGCGCATTTCATGAAAGCTATTAGCTTTTCTCTCGAACATATTTTGTCTCTCATTGATTGTAAATGTCGCACTTAAGAGGATTCTATAAAACTTACTTTTGCAGACACAAAACATTTCTACAATCCATTCTTTTTATAAAAATGGGTGCAATTTTTTTGTTTACATTTCAAGCAGGCATTTTTCAGTTCAAAGCAAATTAAAACGTGTTTTTCAATTTTGTTTGTCAACTCACATGTTCTTAAAATTAAGCCTTAAGGAACATAATACTTTGATCCTGCTTAACACTATTCTTTTAGTTTCCTGTTAAATTATTTTATTTAAAGTTCCTTAAAGTGTTAGATCTGCCTTGATAACATATACATTTAAAAAGGGAAATTGGATTGTTGTTCAAGTTTCATAAAATTAAAAATGTGAACATCACGTTGTTTTTGACTTTTTTTTACGTTTTATATGTTTCTCATTACTTACTAAAAACTAAAATATAAACAAAAGTTAAAAAAAGTTTCATTTCTAATAAAAAAATGACTAATAAATTAATAAGATTTCGATGCGAATAATTCAGATTCCAAAAACTACTTAAGTGTTAGTTTGCCTTTAAATCATTTATTGTGTTTATATTTATTTATTACTAGATTTAATTTAGAATCATGATTGATTTAAAACAAATCTTGTGAGGTACATAGAATAGGAAATAAAGAATATTTATTGAAAAAAAATTGAATTAAGTAAGACAAAAATGTATCTTAATACATGTTATTCTCTCAAAAGAACATTTAGTATTACACATGTATTTAGTCAATCAGGCTATATTTTCTGAATAGTATTTTTTCTCAATAACTTTCTTCTAAAAAGTGATATTTAAAGATTTTCTATCACTATGTACAATAATATATATATATGCACACACACGCACACACACATATATATATATTTATATATCAAATCAGACACGTAAAAACACAAAATATCAAAAACAAAAGGGCTAGACAAGCAGCAATGTTTTACATTTTAAAATTTTAAATGCGTAATATATACAAGATACATTATTACTTCACGATTTAATGAATAAATTTAAATTATATATATATAATAACTTATTTTTTCAAAACAGAAGAAATTTTTAATTAAGTTTGTTAATAGAATTTTAAACAGTTCAAATATAATTATTTAAGTTGTAAAATTGATTAGTGATTATTAATATCCAAAAGAGAAAATCGATTTTCTCAATAATAAAATAATTATACACCTTTAAAAAAATAATACTAATTATAAAGGAAGTTATAAACACAAACCAAGATACGGAGACTTAGGTTTTCGGAAACATTTCGTCGATGAAGAGAAATGCAAATATTAGCGTTATTAATAGAGCGAAAGATAATATTTAAAAAAAGATTGTAAGAAAAAAGAAACCACTTCTCGACGCTGTTTTAACGAATTAAAATATTCCTCGCAATTACTCCTTAAACACTCCACTTACGAAAGAATCATAGTTATAAAGCGTATTAACTAATGAGCGGTCAAAAAAATATTCTTCCCTGCAATTACAATTGGGGCAAGATGGCCGCCGAAAATGAACAATTACATTATCTTTTAATTTCATCCGCGATTTCCCCTAATTAGGTTAATTCAAAGGAATGTCAACTTAACCGAAAAAATAACTTTTTAAGACGACAAACCTTACTTCACATCTCATTCAAAAAGCTATCGTGTTTATTTTTTTTTACCTTGTAAATTTAATTTTTTTGTGTCTGAATTACTTGTGCATTAAGTTTGATGTAATATAATAAGACGGGTTTGCGGAAAAAACTTAAATGTGGTAGTACTCAAGAATTAAATGTCTTTATGGTTTTATTTAAATGTCACCGAGAATCACAAATTTTAATTCATTAGTGTTTTTTGCATTTTTTTTTCAAATTGATCAAGAATGTTGAAATTCATCCAGTTTGTTAATTTAACAACATTGCATTTTCCCCCCAGTTTGTACTTCTTAGTAATATTCAAGCGCGTTTGATTAATTCTTTAAGAAAAAATTGCATTTAGTATTTGAATTTCCAAGGGCAACATTTTCTACCGAATATTTTTCCAATTTTATTTTAATTCAGGAATATTTTGCATTTTCTAAACAATTATTTTTAATATAAATATGCATGTTTAATTGTTTCACTCACATACTTTAAAATAACACATTTTAGAGAGAACAGAATAAAATTTGAATGGAATGCAATGTTAGAATAGGTACAAGTTGAGTCATTGTAAATTGAGCACAATTGTTTAATCTTCAAGTAGAATTAGTTCTATGAAAAGCTCTAATGTTAATGATTTGGCTGTACATAGTTCCTAGATTAAATTTATGTGATTATAAGTAATATCAAATAATGGGTTTTAATTTACCGTATTTAGCATTGCTCTATTGCAAATTAATTTTAATTTCTATGTTCATATTATGTATTTATTGTGTAATATGTGATTTTTATACATCACATGCACATTATATTACACTCCTGATTTAGATCTCCATAGACCAAGAAGGACCAGAACTGGTTCCGCACATTCACTGAATTTTTTTTAAATTCACTTAATTTTTAACTTTTTTTCGTTTCTTGATTCTTTCAAATTTGTTTTCTTAGTCTTGATAAATCGCTTGACTTGCGCAAACTATTGACAAGTCAATGATTCGTGGTACATGCTTCAGAATGATTCATTGAGCTTCACTCAACATTTCTTACCAAAAAAATTGCTGACCATTGTGAAAAACCAATCCACTCGGACTGTTTTTCTGTGTCCAAATTGACTAAGTTAGAATCCATCTGCATCCAAAAGTTCTAAATTTCTGTTACTTTCCAGTAATTTTAAATATTAAGGGAACTCGTCACCTTTTTCCAAATTTTTTTTATTTAAGGGTTTTGAAATATTTTTTGTGTAGATTATTAACAAGTACTATTAAACTAAGAAATTTCACCATGAAAAAAATGGATAAATTTAACAAAAAGTTAAAAAATTAAATTTTTTAAGAAAATTTTAATGATTTTCAAATTTCTTCTTCTTTCCCAATTATCATTATTTTGACACCAAAATCTTTTATTAGGCTTATAAGACTATGAGTAATAACTTTAGGGATCGATTTTGCAAAAAGATTAGTTTGGGAGAAAAAAATTAAAATGTATATATCAATGGAAAAAAGGCTAAAAAAACATGATTTCTGCTACATTTTCTTTTATAAAATTTTTTCTATTCAAAATATTGAAAAATGGATCCCTAATTTTACTAAGCACATTGTAATAAACATACACATCAAAATTCAAGTTGTTTGGTAAATATCTGTAGAAGGTTTGTTCTTTTAAAGACCATGATTTCACGAAAAAACTCAAACTGAGAAAACGCAGTTTTAAGAATACCAATCAGTAAATTAATATCAAAACAATGTCTAAGATTTGTAATAATTTACAAACAAGTTACAAACACTGTAATTCTTACAAAAAAAAGAGAAAGAAACTGAGAATTCGAAAGATCCAATATATATATATATACAACATGTTTTCAAGCAATGGATTTTGCAGGGAGAGGTATCATTTGTATCCTTAAAAATTTCATAGAATAAATAATAATTTCATGGAAAAACTAGGTTAAGTATGGAATTTTTCATCTATTATATACTTTACCTCAGAGTTTCTCAAACTGGGGGGCGCTCCCCCTAGAGGGTCATGATAATTCTACCAGGGGGCGTAAGTATATCGAGCAGTGAACAATAAAATATTTTTAAAAAATAATTTACTGAAAGGAATCAAAACAAAATACATCCTGAGACAATAAAAAATACACATTTACAATGATATAATATTTATAAATGTAATTATAAATACATAATGTACTTATAAATGAATCATTACTACACAATGAATTTGGTTATTAATTCATCAATACTAAGTTATGAACAAGTCTAATAATTACTATTGTCCCCATAAGTTTGTCATATACAAAATTTAATAATTATCGTGATAATTTGTGCAGTTTATAATTAAAGTCGTATTGCAGCTTTAGCGTTAAAATATTACTAAATTCAATACACTGTTATATTGTATGGAGGGGGCGCCATGAAAATTATAATTGATAATTGGGTCGCAAAGATTGAAAGTATGAGAACCACTGCTTTAACTTACTTGTCTAGTTATTTCATGAAATACTTAGTTATTCTATGAAATAACTGAATTATACACTTTAACAGTAACATATGTATACATTTAAAAGTAAAAATAAGCCTTTCCTGTAATATGTTTATTATATAAAATAATTCGAGGGATTCATGAAATGAAAATTTCATATATTTAAAAAAGGCAACCATTGAGAAAAAAAAGATTTATTTTATCAGAAGAGTTTACATTTATATCAACATCTTTTGACAATACTATCTTTATCAATTTAGTATTTTGGTAATCAACTTTTTGGTAAAATAACCTTTTAATTTTTGTAACGTAGCGTATTAAGAGAATATATTCATATTCATAAGAATTTTTATGTAAAAATTTCTCGTTAAATTTAAATAGCTTCTTTAAAGACAGTGTAATAATAAATACAATTGATTCAAAGCCCTAAATGTATTTACATTTGGGTAAGAGTTGACAGACCATTGATGTTGATATTTTCCGACCATGTAAAACTTTGAAGAATGCAACTTTGTCAGAGATTATGCACAGAACATGAAAGCTGTTATATAATATAATTTAGAACATCTTCCATCATATATATGTCATATAATAGCATAATATCATAATCTGCTTAATAAATGGATACGCTTGCGTTCTGATGTAAATCTTATATTATGCATGGATGAGATACGTTTCTGAATTACAATTCAAGTAGGGATTTTACATGCTAATAGCAATATACTTGTGTGCAAAATCAAAGCATATAATAATTAATGTAATTTTAATCAAATTTTTTGATATAAACTATTTATGATACAAGAGAATTAAAACTATTTTGTTGATTCGATTATTAAAAAAAATTCTGTTTTTTTTTTGTCTAATAAAAAACCAAAATATTTTAAGATTTATTATTTATTTTTGTTCTAAAATTAAAAAAATGATTCATTGTTTCTTTTCTTAAATAATTGATTTATAATATGCTTAAAAATGTATATGTTATTGTCTCCTCTTTAGATATACCAAAACTTCACAAATATTTGCTATCATAAGTGTCATACAGAAAATAAGCTTCGTTAAAAAAATTCTAAGAATAGCTTTTACTTTTTTGAATCCCAATAATACTCTTTATAACAAGAATGGAATATTAAAATATATTTCAAAAATTCCTTTCCTGCAAAATTATATTCGCAATAACTCTCTAAATCGTAAAGATCAAATAAGTCTAAATATTCGAATGCAATCAATAATCTTTTTAAATAAGTGTAAATCTAAAATGAAATTATTTTATTTTATTCACAATCATAATGTGTTATTTAAGAAATTTTCTTAT
>BMAV01008782.1:587178-645118 GCA_019973955.1 Trichonephila inaurata madagascariensis | reverse complement strand
ACACGGGCTTAGAATGCTAGTATAAGTAAAATGTAAGCAAGAGATTTTCATGATTGATGAAGTAAAAAGGGAAAAAACGACGGATATTTATCCCACTAATAAAGTGTTAATTGTTGGTGCCCGTTTAGCACAGAAGTCGTATATAGAAAAATCTCACTGGGTTCTCAAAAGCTGCGTATCAAAGGTTTTTAAAAGTTATAATCAGAACTTACTGTCCTTCTCTAGAAGACGTAACTGTGGTTCAAGACTTAACTGTGAAGTTTTCCAAGAGCGTGATCGACGTCTTCTCCGGCGAGTTTTACTGCAAAATAGGGACTATACTGTGCTTCAACTGACACAAATCGTCAAACAAGGCTCTTGCCAAAAGATCTCAGCTCGAACCATGCGCAAAAAATTTAAAAGTATAGGAATGCATTGTCGGATGCCTACGGGAAAACCATTCATTTCTACCTGTAATGCAAAACTTCAATTGCTGTGGTGTCGAGAAAGAGGACACATGACATCTGAGGATTGGAAACGGGTAATGCAGTCCGATGAATCACTCTGCACTTTATTTTGCACCGATGGAAGAAGTGAAATTTGTCAACAACTCCACGAAACATGAATCCTTAAGGATCTGGCGAGTGTACCAAGACATAAGTCACGTTTTTCTGGTATGGAAGTGGTGCCCCAATGTTTAAGGAAGATAAACAAACAGCCTTGAGATACCTAGATATACTGTCAGATCAAGTGTACCTGGCAATGTTGCAGTTTTACCCTGCCGGTGAAGGATACTTTATGAATGATAATGTTACTATACGCGTGCCAAAAGTGTACAAAATTGGTTCACTGAACATCAGTCTGATTTCCATCACCTTCCCTGGCCACCACATAGCCAGTATCTGAACCCCATAGAAAAGTTGTGGTATATGGTGGAAAGACGGATCTGACAGAACTCTAATCTTCCATTTAATTTACAAGATCTAAAGAGCTGCATATGCAATACATGATATTCTCTGGTCGTAAATGAAATCTTGAAGCATGTAGACTTGATACCCAAACGAATCAGACTACATGTGTAAAAGTTGGCCCAATAAATATTGATCTTGGGTTTCTAATTCATTGATCAGGCAATGTAATTATTGATTTACTACTGATTGCTTACATGAAAATTTAAAAACATGTAAAAGTAGTGCTTAATATTTCTTTATAATACTATATATATTAGTTAAGTTGATGACCAGAATATTTCAATAATATTTAATGTTTCAGTACAGTTATTAAGACATTGTAAGGGTCATGGGTAGCCTAGTGGTTAGAGCACCGAACTCCGGACCGGAAGGCCTGGGTTCGATGCCCGTACCGCCAAATACCCTTCGAGTACACACGGAGTATGTGCTCGTTAAATCAGTGGGTCCGAAAGTCTTGTGGGCTGAGTCATGAGTGCCAGAAACTCGAGAAAATTTCCCTCCAATTCAGTTTCATGCCTAAATTGTGGAGGTGGAGATAGGTGGTGTCTCAATCTATCGTTCCTTCGGGAATTTCTCCGAGGTAAATCGTAGTATCACCTGTATGGTGCCTAAGACTAAAAGCCAACGACATGTGTACTTCTAGCCCATTGCCACGATGAATTTCGTGGGCCTCGATCTGACTATGTCAGTCAGGTGGCTTGAACAACAACAACAACAGAAATTGTAAAGAAGGTATCACCCTCATTAACTTAGGTAATTCTCATCAGCGCATCAAAAGCTGGCGTTAATGCTAGTGGCTCAACGAAAAAAAATTAATAATGGCATGAATTTATTGATTAATTTTTTAATTAATACATTTGATAAACATCTAAAGACGAATTTTATCATTAGGATGTATAATCTCATATTTTTCATGGATCTAATTTATTTTCTTTGAAATAGATTAATTTTTAAACATCTCAAAATTCTTCTTATAACTTTCTGAATCACAGGGCTAAAATGAGTACCATAATTTAAATACAAGTCTCAAAGGTGTGTTGATAAAAGTATTCCTTAAAATACTTCAGTGTTTCGACATTTAAATGATAAAAATAAAATGAACTCTAGCAAAACAAATTTCTCATGTTCTTGGATTTTTCAACAGTGCAAAATCACCAGTTCCAAATGAAATTTTCCCCGATGGCTCAAGCAGTATTTAATTTTCAAATTGCGATAGGAAAATACGAAGTTCTTTTAAAAGGCAGACCAAATTCATTATTTTTCAATAAAAAATAAATTAAAAAATATATGATGCATTCAGCAATTTACTATATGTCTCACTGGCTGTTTTTACCGAGTATCTCTGTCACTAAGCCCTGGATTTAAATGAAATTTACAGTACAATCTATTTTCACCAGTCTCTTCCTAATTTTTAAATATTATTCACGGATAACAAGATTATTTTTATTATAAATTCCCAAATTATGTTAGTTAATCTAAGTAGTTATATATATATATATATATATATATATATTCCATTTACATCGATATTTAATTTTTCAAATCAGTATCAATGATAGTAATTTTATAAGGCTGCTATGATAATTGTGAAAGTAATTAAAAATGTCCTTTTTTATATCTCTACAAACAAAATAGACGTCCATGCACAGAAAATTACAGTTATTAATAAGAATTTTATCAAATTTATTAAATTCAACATACACTTAAATATGGCGAATTTTTAATCTAACTCTAAAACTCAATTTTAATTTCGAGTATAAAATCTCGTAAGACGGATGGATATTTTAGCTAATTAAAATAATTTACTTATGAGATTTAAATATCAATACGAATATAATTATTTCAATAAAGCGCTGCTATTACAAAAGCATTATATTTCAGTACACACATAAAATTTAAATATTCGGTTAAATCTTTCAATGCCTTTCGGAGTCACTTAACCAGTCTTCAAATTCCGAATTTTAAATTCTTAAGCTTCTTTATTCGAATAAAATGAATTGTCTTCATATCATTCAGTAAAATGATAAAGAAACAATTACTATTTATTCAGAATGTTAGTAAAGTTGCCGATTAATTCTTTTTCTTGAAGGAAAAACCTCTTTTGCTTAGTGCTAACGTACTGACAATCACTTCTTCGAGTATTTTTCATTTATTTATTTCCCACTTTCAGTGTTACCGTCACTCGAAGCGTTGCAAAATGAAATCTAATTGCTTTGCCCGACCTAACACAATCTTGGTATTTTGTGTAATAAAAGGTAAGGAGACCGGTCGGTCGCTTCACAAGACAGATGAGAAGTTTTTAGTAAGTAAATAAGAAAATAAAAGTTGATTTAATTTACAACCTTCGCGGAAAGAAGTTTATGGGAAATTGAAGAAGGTTTTTTTTTTTTTTTTTTCATCAATTCTTTTTTAAGATATTCTTCAAAGAAGGAAAAATTTTCCCGCAGCATTTTTGATGGAATCAACGGAGGATCTGTAAGGCAGTTACAAAAACATTCACTTATCTTTAACATCGGGTTTGAAATGAAATGAGATTTTTTTTTCCTCCTTGAAGACATTTAGAAACTAATCATGTATTTTTATGTTGTTATTTGTAAGTTTTGGGTTAGAAAGAGATTTGGGACAGAAAAACAGTCATTCATTTTAAATTTAATCAATTTTAAGAAAAAATAAGCTTCATATATAATATTGAATAAAGAAAATGTTCTAGAGAACATACAATGTTCTTGTTATGACTAAGAAAGATAATGAATTGAAATTGGTTTTGGAGTTGCACTGATTATGTTATAGATATACACGTTTAAGGTTTATTTTGTAGATTTATATTAAATTTCACACAAAAAAAATGAATTTAAAAATAAATTACCTCAAAAACAAAAAGAAAGATATATTAATTATATGATTACTATTTCATATAAATTATGTGATGCAGACAATTATATTTCTTGTGATACCATAAATACTTAGAATATTAGTCTGTTAGTATAAAGGGCAGAAAACACTCTAATTGTAGAAAATACAAAAGTTTAAAGTAAGAAAGTTTGTATACTATCTTTTATAAGATTGTGTACTCTGCATTTTGAACTGTTATGCATTAAAATTCGTAAATTTTAATAGGAGTAATTGTAAGAAATTTTTTAAAGGTCTAACCTATTTATTTTAATTTTTTATGCGCCTGTGTGTCCATGAAAATTTGACTCGATTTTTTTTTATTTTTAAAATACACAATTAGAACTTTACAAATAAACTTCCAATTGAGATCCGTTTGTAAAAGAGAGGAAAAGAAATAAATATACATCTAGTGGATTTTTTAGGGTAGCAATTAATATCTGTTGTATAGTATAATAAAAAAAGTATTTATTAAATAGGATCTAAAAACAATTTTTGGTTTTGAATGGTTAGCTACCAGAATAATTTCTCCCCTCCTCAATTAAACAACATTAGTGCAACCAAACTTGATTAAGATGAAAGAAAGGCGAATTGAAACATTGCCAATTACGATTTAAATGCAAAATGGCTAATTTGAATAAACATATTCATCAAAATTAACAATATTATTTTTTTAAAAATTGATATTGTTATTGTTAGTTCGAAATATGCTTTTAGAATTTAAGTTTCCCAATCTTCAAAACAGTTACAATATTTTATTCATTAATTTCAACTGCTCTTAAAATAACATGATATTCTGGCTGGATACATTAGTCTACAGAAATAATTTTTTAAAGGATAATTAATAATAAATTACCCCTCTAAAGTTTTGGACATTTTTCAATAGATTTATATGGCGGAAATTTACTTGAAAAGTTTGTACACTACATTTGCTTTCGTAAGGATGAGTTATTCTTAGAAAAAGCAAAGTACTTGAATGTAAAAATCCACACACTTCACGATGCTTCATTTTTCACAATATTTATCAAAATTCTATATACGGTAAGCCAATGAGAATATACTTTTTTTTGTAGAATTCCTTTTATTCTTTTACTTCCAGCTCTTATTTGAAAGGTATTTATATTTATTTAGTGGTTTTTACATAAGTATTGTATATATAGGAATGTCTTTTGTTTTATACCAAAACATTTATTCACTTTCTAATTATTTCTAGTAAATTGTGAAAATCACCACAGATTTTAATTCACTTATTGTGCTTAAAATAAATTTACTGACGATACACATATATTGCAATTGTACATCAAATAATGTTTCGATATTTCAATGAAATGTAATAACATCTAAAATATTTAAGGGAATACATGGAATGGTTATTTTATGGTTAGAAAAACTCGGTCATTTTCTAAGAAAAAATCAGATTTTGATAAAAATCTGCCACTGGTATTTTTTCGATTCAAAATGTGTAGCATAATTATATGGATTAAGAATTTTCACCTTAAATATTAATTTATAAAAAAAACTGAAATAAATCCTAAATAAGTAACTTTTTTGTACTGATTTTTGAAGTAATTTGATTTTAAATACTTTTAAAAATGAAAAAAAAAATTAATAGAGAATTTTTTTTATCGGTAAACATAAATTAGGAAATATTACATTATTTCTTCCAATTATCCTTAAGTAAATGCACTTTGTGAATTTCTTAAGTATGTAAATTAAATTTAAATTAATAATTCATGAAATATAAACAGATTTTATGCTTTAGTGCCTAATGATATTAAGACCTGGGAAATATATATTTCCGCTAACACTGTTATTATTTAAAAGTAATGTTTTACCAACAAAATGTTCCATAAAAATATACGGTAATTTTACTTTTTCTACTCTTTTTGCTAAGGCATAAAAAATAAAGTAAAATAAAAAATAGTGAAATATATACCAAAATAAATTTCGAAAACAAGTTAAAACATTTTTTCTTCAGGACTTATATTCATCATTTCAACTGCTCTTAAAACAACATGATATTTTGGCTGGATACATTAGTCCAGGGAAATAATTTTTTAAAGGATAATTAATAATAAAATAACCCTCTAAAGTTTTGGACATTTTTCAATAGATTTATATGGCTGAAAATTACTTGAAAAGTTTTGAAAAACTTTTGAAGAAATAGTAAGGAAGAAGCCAAGTAAACGACCTTATGCTATTGGATTTCATTTTGAAAAATTGATTCCTTGCTAATGAAAAAATCAATATTTATTGCTGTCAAAATTTTCTTTGAGATAGTGTCAAACATTAAGCGAACGTTTCAAGTTTATGGTTCCTACAGGCAATAAACGCTTCTTCAATTTCTATAAAAACAATAAGTAGTATTATAAATAGTCGTGATTGCTTTAAATGAATCCGTATTTAATATTATTCAGATATCATTAAATATCTAATATTATTTGGAAAATTTTGATCTTAGAACCATTTATATGTTCACAGGATAAAAAACACACAACAACAACAGTATATTTAGAATAGTTATAAATACTTTAATATATTTAGAATAATTATGGATAATATTCTATTAATACTTTTATATAAACTTTATTTGTAATAATTTGTTCTTTTAATATCATTTTACTCTATTTCTTTATCTAAGCTGACAGAGGTTTCAAGTTTTGAGTTATAACTTCTTATGGAGAGAAAAAAAAAGGAAAACATTCGAATGTAGTTAAATTATTTTCATCTAACAGGCGTGTAGCTTAAAACGTCAACACACACATCAGAGTTTTATTGTAATAACTGATTCCTATAGAACACATACTTTCATTTCTTTTTTTTTTAAGAGACAGTGCAACAAACACGAAGACTTTTTCATGGAACCAGGAACTGAAGAGAGGAGGTTTTCACAATACAAGCATTCTCTCAAAAGAATAATTACTTTAGAATTCTTAAGTAAACTCCAAACTTTTTTAGTAGCACGCGGAACAGTAATGTTACCAACTCAATATATGTGACTTGAAATAAGTTTATTTTATTTAACTTCTAAAAATATATATATTTTACTTTTAAAAATATATTTATTTTACTTTTAAAAATATATTTATTTTGCTTTTAAATATATATTATTCAATCCTACTGTTTATAGCCCAAAGTAAAAATTGATAAGAAGTGCAATATCACTGTTCAGAAGTTCTTTAATCAAGAAGAGGTTTGGGGAAATTGAACACTTAATGTTATTTTATATGTAACAAAATATTTTGATATGAAATTAATTCGTATCGTTTATTGAAACTTATAATCTTTTTTGTTCAATATCCCAATTATTCCTTGAAAAACTTGTATTATAAATGTCTACCTATCTTAATCTTAGTGATAGTTTTGTTTTAAGTTATTAAGCTGTTTCTCTGTTACATTCCTGCCTTGTGTAATTAATGCCAAAAGCTTAAGAAAATATTTTCTTGTTAATTTAACGTTTAATTTAATTTTTCATTTTACTTTAAATTCTGATGATGAATATTCATCAGTAATATTTTATGTAATTTATGTTTCCTATATGTATGTAAAAATGTACTAAAATAAAAAAAAATTAAAAAATTAAATTTATAATGTTATTGTTAGTTAGAAATATGCTTTCAAAATTTAAGATTCCTAATCTTCAAAAAAGTTACACTATTCTATTCATTAATTTTGAAATATTCTTATCAATTAAACACATTTGTTTCGTTTCTTTAAAAACTAGTACTTAAAAACTACATTTTTTGGAACTATTTGATAACTTGTTTTAAATTATTTACTTTTACTCAAATTAAAAAAAGAAATATTAGCACATGTTTTTCATCATTCTTTTAACATCACGTATATAATTTGTCAGATAAAAATAAATTTTAAAAATAGTATGAAATATTTGCGGACTAATGTTTGTATAACAGAACTATAAATGTCATTTAATGGAATGTCCCATTTTTTATAAGAAAGAGAATACTACTCTTTCACCTAAATTGGGTATACAATTTTAAATACCGTCAGCAAAAGATAAGAATTAATGATCGGTCTCACTTGCTTTTGTTTTAAAAATAAAATTTATCAGATTAGCTCAGCCATGAAAGATTTTTATTAAGGAATAATGCCAAGAAACTTCATATTTATATTGTTACATTGAAAAACTATGTATTTTAAAAGGAAGAAAAATATTGTGGATATATATATGTTTGTTTGAAAATATGAATCAGGTTTTAATGGTAAAGCATCGCAATGAAATAGTTTGATTTCCCATGTCCTTGTATAATGTGTAATTAAATAACTTAAATATTATCTTAATGCTTAATAAACAATAAATGAAGAAAGATATTCAAACCAGCGGTTTTAATTTAAAAAAAGATCGATTTTTAAAAGAATGAACAATTCAGTTTTTGAATAAACTTTATAAATCAATATGTAAGTATTCATAGGCTTCTTAAAAATAAAGTTAAATTTTTAAAATATTAAAAAATATTAAAATGACATCCATTTACATTTTTTTCACAAGAAATACATCACTTGAAGCAGTTTGTAGAAAAATATCAAAATGATGTAAAAATTCATTTATTTTACAAGTATCAAAGGTGGGTAAGCGCGAAATCAATTCTTTCCAAAGAAACTTATAAACAAATGCAATACCTTGGTCAATTACCACGGAAAAGGAAATAAACTAAAGGAAATAAAATCAGCAATCTCGTATTTCCTTATTTTCCTTCGCAACATTTCGTCTCCATTACTTGGCAACGTTGCGTTTCCATAGTAACAGAATTTACTTCTCAGTGACCTTCCATCTTTTGACTCTGAAATAACAAAATGACTGGTCGCCATATTTGTTCAGTTACTAAAAAGTTATACCGAACTATTTGAAATATATTTTAAGTTCAACAATGATATTAACGAAATGTTTAAAAGTTATTATAATAAAAAAAAATAAAATAAACGGCAAATTCAAATATTATTAGACACAATATGCATAAGATAACTCATTTAAATTGAAACACATCCAGATACGTATGATTTTTTTTTTATACAAACATAATAATAAATGCTTCTTGACAGTATTTCAATAATGGCAATTGTGCTTTAAAGACACCGAGACTAAAACAGGAGAGATATATTCTCTGACGGAATATGATACTAATTTTTAACACATGGATTATTTAATGCTGTGTAAAAGTTTTGAATAAAATTTAAATATAAATATAAATAGCCTTTCGAAACAGAACAATAATGTTCTGAAGTATCTCCAAAACTTTGACATACATTTGTATTAAGACACACAGTATAAATTTCGATATCTTTATGTAAAACGTATAATTTATTGAACAGCTCTTTTGATATTGAAACTCCTTCACGAAATTACCAAGGGATTACAATCAGTTTTAACAATTTACATAGGATTTTATTTTCCTCTTGGTGTATAAGTTAAAAATATTTAACTCTGCTAAACACAATTTTAATGAAACTATTGGCGTGTTCATGTTTAGTTAAACTATATTCAATTGTTTCATTATTTTTCATCTTTTGTTTTCAAGACATTTAAAAAAATCATTAATCCTTAATCTCCAACAACAACGAAAACTATTTTTAGAACATTATTTTTTCCGTAATTTTACAGCTTTATAAGTAAATTTGACTGAGGATTGTATTCAAGGTTTCCCTTATACAACTTCTTTCAGATTTCATTGTTAAGTGATTGGATTCTTCTTAAAAGCAAGACATTTCTATAAAGACAATTCCTATTTTTTTAACAGAGGATGAGAAGTATTATAAATACAGCATTTCGCAAGTATCTAATAATATAATAATTTTTTTTTCGATAAAAACTATGGTTAATATATTAAATATACCTAGGAAAGTAAACTGTTCATGTTGAACATTAATTTCTTTTTCATCGAACATGTTATTAATTTCTTTACTTTATATACTCATGATATGCGTAGAAAAAATATAAGAAATTGTCCCCTAAGACAGAAAAAATATATTAATAATTTAGTTTTTATCAATTATTGAATAATATCTTAGTTTTCAAACTCTTTAGCAAAAGTCTTTGGTACACAATGTAACTAGCTCAAATCCATTCCTTCTGTTAGATACCCTCTAAGCTTGTAGCTGAAGGGATGGCTCCAAATTTAACATTAACTGTCAATATTACTTAATATATTTGTAGCTGGTTATTCACTCAATAGAAAGTGTAACCAATGTATTATCTCAATAAAACACAACTTATGATATAAAAGGCTTAGGCTCATAAGTCAGATAAAACCCACATTTTAATTAAAGACTATTGATGACATCAAAAAGAAAGATTTAGAATTACGCTGCATATCATATGTATGTTAAATTAATTATAAAATTCTGGAAAAACAACTTTCTCCTGGTCCCACGTCAATTAAAAAACATTTCTCTCTAAGAGGGGGATGTGAGATGACCCCATCTGATAGTTACAAACAGCAAAGGGCAAAAGTAAAAGAGCTTAATAAGTGTCCTAGGAGTTTTCATTTCATTCATTGAACTGCAGAACTTCATTCCTATCGTGCTGGAAGTTGTAGGCTCAAATCAAATTCTCCAATTCAATATACTAAAATGCTATTTTTGTACTTCAGGGTGTGTTAATTAAATGGATATTATACGCCACGTATACATTCTTTGCTTACAACGTTATTATTTGAACTAAAACAATATTGTAATAAAAATAGGCATAAAGTGTTTGTTTTTTTTTGCTGCAAATGATGCAAAGTAAATTGATAAGAAGTTCACCTGCTGTCTTAGTTCGTGTTCTGGATAGTTATAATAATGTTCATAATCTAAAATGACTTTTCCCATGGTGTGGTGTGGTAGTTAAGAGAGGGGGTGCCATCTCAGATGTCGTCCTCATCACTTGACCATGGTTCAATATTACAAGGTCCGTCGCCAAAAGCCCTCGTGTAGCCGAATCAGGCGACGTTGCTGTTCACTCACTCATCTGTTCATCACTGACTTTTTCTTCAAAATTCTGAGAAATATTTATTTGTTTTTGCAGTCTCAAGATTCAATGAGGAATGAATTTGACCACTTCTCTTAAAAAAATCATGCTAGATAATATTTTTTTTTCAGTTGGCTAAAGCTGAAATTATAATCTCAGTTGTTAATTTCTAGGAGCACTGACTCTATGAATGGAAATATAACACCTGTATTCATAACAGATCTGGTACAGTTCCTTTTAAGATCTTTGGAGTTCCACCTTACATTGGTCACGTTCTCACCTTATCCAGGTTGAGTTATCAAGTTTCCTTCTGCATGTTAGATGGCCTTTTTTTCGAAGTGTGAAAGGTACTTACACAGGAAATCCGTTTCGAGACACTTTTTTCTATATCATCTAAAGTTAAGAATCCTATATGCAGCTAAGATAAAACGCGAAATATGAAAAATATATTTTATACATTAAAATATGAATTGATTGAAAAGGACAAAGAACAATGCATAGAGAGAGGTATTATTTTTTATAAAATTGTATAATGATTATATGATGCTAATGTGCAATATTTATCCTTCTGAAATGTTTTAGAAATTTCTACCCTATTCTCTATATATATTTTGGTAAAATTATCCCTGAAAAAACGTAAAATTTTATTTAAAATCAGATGTTTAATTCTTAATTATTCCATAACTGAAATTATCATTTTTTTTTTTTTTTTTGAAAAAAGAAATGACAAAAAATTTAAGCAAATCCCACGCAAAATATTATTTTGACAATTACGCCCAATAGACTGGTGTTATTTATTAAAGCAATTGGTTGTAAATTATTCTGCTTTATTGGGCATATATGCTTTAAAAAATAAGTAGCGAAAATAGATACACAGCAAGAACAAAAGCAATCTTCGCATACAGAAACTTGAAAAATTTTCTTCAAAGCTCAGTTATGAAAACTTTCCCATTCTTTTAATATTTTTATTATATTTTACCCCCAGACTAATCCCTTATTTTAAAATGTAATTGCAGAAAGGGTTCTAAGCCGATTATTTCTGTTTTTCTTCTCGAAAGAGAATGTCAAAATTTTCACATTTATTATAATCTTTTAGCAAAAGTAGTAGAAATTCTAAGTTTCATTTTTTTTGACATACAGAAAGATATCCCTCGAGGAGAAGAAGTAAAATCTTTAAAATACAATTTTTAAAAGTACTTTAAATGCGTTACCGAACAATTGTTTCTAAAAAGTCTTGTTTTGCTTAAGTTTTTGAAAAGTGTTCTTGAGTGGCTCATTAAAGCCTTCTAAATTTTTCTTGCATTGTGAGGTTTTTCATATTTTATTATTTTTATTTCATATGTACATTTCATGGTTGTTTTTATTTGTGCTAAAAATATGTGTTGCATTAAAGTTGTTTTTGATAGAATTCTGAAACGTATGTATTCTTACTATTATCATTATTATTATTATTAACAAGTATATCTTATTAATTAATCAGCTAAATATTAGCTGACTCTTTTGTCGGAATATGAAAGAGACCGTCCAGAAAAAATATTTCTTATGGATGACTTTGAGCCACATTTTTCATTTCCAAAGTTAAGACTCCGATACGTTTTAATAGGGGAATATATTATGCTAACACTGAGTTAAAGTTTTTATAAAAATGAAATTTGTGTACAAATAAGAATTGAATATATGTTGTGAACTTAGTGCAATACATTTGATAATTTCGTAATACTTACATAATTATTAACTTAATATTATCATAATTTTATGGGAAAAAAACATTATGCATAAAAAATTATCTTAAAACTAATTCTGAGCATCTTCTTGGTATGTTTTTATTCACTTTTATTCCCCAAGCAAACATTACATTCTATTAAATCAAATACTCTATATAATATTTTTCAAAGGTTTAGAATGTAGATGATAAAATTTATAGGGACTAATTAAAAACAAGTTGTAAACTTTTAACATTTTTTAATTATTTTATGTAAAGTAAATTTACAAAACAAAATTTATTTACGTAGAAAATAATACATAGTTTTCTGCTTTCAAAAAGTGCAAAAGTTAATTAGCGCATAATATTACATATCAATTTTCTTCATTCATATATATCTATTAAACTAAATGATTTTTGTCTACAGGGTTTTATTAAAGTGAGATTTTTTTGTTTTAATAAATAATAATTAGTTAAAAATTCTACGCAGTACTAAATAATTAAATTATCCATTATATTTATAAAGAATAAACATAGCTTCATGTTTACTAAAATTATAAAAGTATTTGTGTTAGACGATATATAAACCATATCTTAGTTTGCTATAGATAAAAACAATTCACTTACAAATAAACTCTAACTATTACAGCCCGTGGCGATAATATCAGTATTGTTCAAATGCTATCATATATTTTCTTTCTTTCTCATACTTCCAGTATCAAAATACAATATCGAAAAATCTTTAACTATTTTTGATTTATTTTATATGCATTAAATTTAAAATATCTTTAGTAAGTAAATATTGATGGAAAGTAGCTTATATTGTTATTATGAAAAGTAAAGAGTTCGTTCGACAATGCATGTGTCTGTAAGAGCTTGTAGGTGTTTACACAATATATTTAGAAAGAAAATGCTGGACAATATAAAAATAATTTATATCCTTTTTCGTAGTGAGAACCAGCAAAAATATTTATGTGTATTTCGTTTGTCTAAGTCAATAAACAATTTTATACAAACTTAATTTTCACTGTTTTAAAAAATAATTTTTCATGTTTTGCTGAACTGCTGTAGCACAAAAATTAAAAAAAAATATATACATTTATATTTTCCTTACTTGTGAAATAGCTTAAGACTGATGACTCAGTTTGGTGGTCTGCCTTATTTTATTTTAAATTTCAGAATCTCTTAAAATCCTTTTAATTCCATGAACAATCACACACACAAATGTGTTAATAATGCTCTAATGAGTATTTAAATATTTTGTTTGACTGAATTAAAACTATATACATAATAGAAATGTTGTCGAATTTCATTTCATTCATCACTAAGATAACGGTTTGTATAATAAGCTTGAAAAATGATTATTTAAAACACTCTCAAATTGAAAAAAAAACCCCTGTTAAGGACTTTGAATCGAAAATATATTAATTCAATACATTCAAAACATATGCAAATGAGATGTAAATGGTAAAATTTAATCATAAATAATGTTGTAAGCAGTTATATATACATATATGCAGTGGAGACCACGCTTATAATTTACCCAGACGCTTACTATTCAATTTTTCTCACAAAAATGCTTGTAAAATGAGTTTCAATAAAAGTCATCTTTTTTTTTCTGTACTGATGAATGAGTCAATTAATGGAATTTTAATTCGATTTGAAGAAAGAAAAATTTAGAAAACAATAAAATTACTGAAATAATTATTTTTTTATTTATAACACATAGTTAACTGTTTTAGCTAGGAATCTTTGAGGAGAATTTGTTTTTGCCAAATATACATAATGTAATGAAAATTTGATACATAATTATAATTTAATAAATTTTTAACCTGGTTATAGTCAATACCTTATGAAGGTTAGACTTTTAAATATGTGTTCATTTATCGCGTCTGATGATTAGGACCTTGCTTCGTCTTCCTCAGACAAATTATCCTCCACAATTTCTTGTTGTAAGATATGTTATAAAACACAATACATGTCCAGAAGCTCTTCAGTTGTAAATTTTCCCTCCCATTGAAATCACTATAACACTCTTAAAAACACATCTTCAGAAAGCCTAGCAGCTTCCTTCGTAATCCTTGAAAAATTAACTACTTTTTTATCCTTCTTTTACACTTTTAGTATTAAACAGTCTTTTTGATCCCCAGTTAAGCCATGTCAAAGGTCAGTCAAAATTATTGCATATCATCTTTCCCCCTTTAGCTCCATTATTTTCTTTTGTCAAGTTTTTACAAATTGGTTTGAGGTTTTTCGTTCGGTTCTTCGGTTCCGGGTGCCCCATTATCTTTACTTCGATTGAGATCAAACTTGTTTTCTCTCTGTGCACACACACACACATACACACACGCGCATGCGCACGCATGCACACACAAACACACACACACACATATATATATATACATACATATACCCAACCTTTTATTCTCAATCACATGTTTTTGCTCAGTTCTGTTACAAAAAACACTTAGGTGTCATTTTTGAAAGGAATTCTCTAAAATTTGAAATTTCTCAACGTTCTCTTAGATTCTACAAGGATAAAGTGAAAGATATATATATATAATCTAAAACACATTATTTCTCAATCAAAATTCATGTATATTTCTAAGCCATTAATGTGTATCAAATAAATGAAATAATGTATAGAATATCTCAGGACTCGGGGTCATTATTTTCAAGCAAATTTAATTATCGTCACGTGGCGTTTCAAAGAAGATCAAAATGGCGGACCGTGATCAAAAAAGAAAATCATTGACGTTTATCGTTTGTTGTTAAGGAATTATCTGCATAGTGACGTTCACTGACAAAACAGCTGCATTTAACTTTTAATCAATATCAAGAACAATCAATGTTGAAAGAATCTTCCATTGCAGTTTGACTACAAAAGGCTTTCAATTTACTTCCTTTATTTATGTTTCACACCACCAAGAAATCATAAGATATGTTTTTCTTAAGTTTTCTATCGCGTTTTCGATTATTGTTGCTGGAGAGAGCATTCATCTTTTGTTTTTCTAACAATGTGTTGCCCTCAGAAAATGGAATATAAAATATATACACAAAAGCAAACTTGATTTCTTACCAAAACAATCTAGAAATTTATTATTTACATATCCCTATTTTCTTCTAAAAATATAGAAAGATTTTAATGAAATATTCCGAAACAATATCTCAGGGCAAAGAGAATTCGCATAAATTCATGATATATATGTATATATAAATATATATTCTTTAGTAATAATGCACTTTAAATAAAACCATATATAACGTAACAATACAATTTGTAGCATCACTAATATAATGATGTTAGGGGGATCAAAATATTTTTAAACCTCAGAATAAATATTAACAATACATATTTATATGAAAAAAGGTGATGATGCATTGTTTAAATCAGTTCATAAAATTTTACAGTGATTAGAGATTTCAACTTCCACTTGAACACAGATCTCCATGCAGCATTACACGAATTTATAAACTGTCAATATCCTTGAAGGATATATTTGGAAATATGTTAAAACTATGCAACGAAACAATGTAAACAATTTGCTTCAGTTAAGAGTTTTTATGTCTTGAGCGTTTTTTTTCCTTTAAATAACGATACACTTTTTTAAATAATCATAATATTTCATTTGTTTACTTTTAAAAACTTACTTTCCACAAATATTTTGTAAGCTTCAATATTTAAATATAGTATTTCTGGAAATATAGTACTGCAAAAAAGTCGCTTTTATTACTAATTTAGCCGCTTTTATCACTAATTTCTCTCCTCTTAAATATGATAAATCATTTTCAATAACTAACTGTATATATATACTGATACATAATTTGGATGATATTCATAATAAAAAAATTCAATTATAAGTCAAATCTTTAGCTTTTGTAAATTAAAAAAAAATAAAAATAAGCAATTAAACAGAAACATTTGTTGATAATAATAAATCTCAGTTATACTTTCTATGAATATGTTGGATTTCTCATATAATAATGTGTATAAGCAAATAAAAAAAAATTCAATGCATCACCATTCTAATACTGAAGTGAACAATTATGTTTTTAAAAAATCCAAGAATTAATTATTATAGTATTAAAAACAATCTCTGATGAGTAAACTCCGAACACGCTCGCATATGTGCACATTTATATGTACACATACATATACATACAGAAAAAGATATTTCTCATTTTAATAACAAATTTAATCTTTTTTTCAATTAAAATAACATTTAACGAACTCACTATGATGTAAAATTTTATTTAAAAAGAAAGCGTTGTAACTAATGCAAACTGTTTTAGATATTGTATTTATAAGAAACTACAAAAGTATGAACGCAAACACAAATTATAAGTTTAAACATTGATTTATTTGTGTTTGTTTCTTTCAATTTTTCAATACATAAATCAGTCAGAAAAGATAGTTTACCTTTCTAAACACTGCATAATTTAATTATAATTTGTATGCTGAAATGCTAAATAATATTTGGTAGATATTACTTTTTGAGCAAAACTTTTTTTTTTCTTTTTTAACTGATTTAGATTGTTTTACTTCAACAGTATCAATATTTAATAATATTTGTTGACACGGATTTAACTCATAGTTCCATTCATCTTTATAAGGATTTCTTCAAACATTGCTTGCAAGCAAATTATTTTTCAAGGAAAAATATCAAAAGTAAAAGTATTTGTTCTGTGTTATTTCAGTAACATACAATAAAACTAATTAAATGTAACTTGTAAAAAAAGCCTAGATATTTTGAGTTTAATAAAATGATATAAACACTTAATATACATTAAAATTGTATGAAAAAAAAATTACCTCTACTTACTATCCTTACATTCTCTATTTCAGTAAAAAATTTAATTACATTTCTAATTAATTTAATTATACTTTTTATAGGACAGAATTTTACATGAAAACATTCTACATTTTAGAAATCTTTCATGTGATAATGTGATAATAAGCAAAAATAAAGAAAGCTCGAAACTTCGGAATCAGATGTATTTCTTTTAATTTTTAAGCAGAATTTTTCAAATTGTTTTATTTTAATGTATAAATTAATCTTTTTAATCAGTTAATCTTTTTTCTAAAGGTATTTAATAAATTTAATCTAAGGAACTTTCGCATAAAAATCAAATAATGCTTACAAATACTGCTCCTCTCCCGATTAGCATCTAAGACGCCACTACTATTCACCTCAAAATAATTAATACCTTTTCCACACACAATCTCTTTATCACGAGAAAAACTTTCTGAACTACAATGTATACTTTTTAAAAAATACGAACCATAATTTTTCTGCTAATATATTGCGCATTACAATTCAAGCATAGGAGACTTTCGGAAGTAATACTTAAATCAGCTCAAGACTGCACAAAACAAAGATGACGTTATGAATAATTGCGAAGAGAGTACAAAAAGAAGGAACTCAGACTAAAGGGTGGTAATTAAAAACTGAAGATTCATGTACAGTGTTCGGTCTTAACGTTTTTCCAGCAGATTGTACTGATGGACAATCCACCTCACGATTCCTAGTCGCCTGAAATTCACATCTTCTGAGTCTTATGTCAGCAGTCACGCCACCCTCCGAACGTGACTCGTATAGCAAACGACGTATCGTCAACACATAACAGCGTATTATAAGCTAGAATACATTTCTATGGATGTCATCCTCATAGATAAGCCGCCATTTATGCCCACCGAAATAGATTAAATAGTTTATTGATATGCTAGCATCAGAATGATACCTGATATAGAGTATGTTAATTTTTAAAAAAATAATTCTAATTGCCTTTGAATTTTTCTACAAAATAATTGATACGGTTAAATATTCATAGTTATTTTTTATTAATATTATTTTATATAATTTTTAGACGAAGTCTAAATTTTTAAGATATGTAACTTGCTTCTGATAATATGCTCAGTATTATCTTACCAGTTTTGTCTTAGAAGTTATATTTTATTAATTGACAATAATTAATTTTAAGGGAATGAGCTACAAAAAACGTATTTTAATGATAATGTTTACCAAAGGGAGCCAATAATAATACCCATCAATGTGAATATTGAATTGAGGAGCCAGGGTTTCATTTCAATGGTAATTTACCATATTATTTTCCTTTTTTTAAAATAAATGATGTAATATTTTGTATATGATAGCATAAAAGAGAAACAAATGGATGAAATTTATTAAAAATGATCGAAAAAATTAAGTATCAATATGCAATGAAGAACGACTATAACAATTAACATAAGTAAATCCTGATAAACTTTGGATAAATCTTACTGTTCCTTTTGAAATAATTATGAAAGTTTAAATTATTTGCTAACCAACATAAAAATCTTTGGATCATTTAAAGTTCTATATAATTAGCATGATGTAATATCAAGATATTTTGTGATCAACAAGCAATCGATTGTAAGAGGAATTTCATCATTCATCTTATACAATTTTACAGTTTTTTCCTACCTTGATTCCAAAAAAATATTCTGCATGTCTAATAAATTTGTAGCTTTTTTTTTTTTAAATTCATCGCTTTAGAAAATTACTGGAATAATTTTAAAACAAACTTGTTGCATTTATATCCCACCAGAATTTTTTCTTTTTCAATAAAGGATTCTCAGAACTAGAGACCAGAAATGGCGATTCAATATATACCGAAATTTTTACTGAATACTCCTCCATATCAACCTACTGCTGAATATTGAGTTTTCACACAGGAAAAGACATAACATGAAAGCGTGTTGTTGCATATACTACATTTTTACTACAAGATTGGCCGTGCGACCTTGTTCTCACCCGTCGTTGTTCCAGAACTCTTTATTGCTCTTATGCTGCATGTAAGGTGTCACGCTAAGAGAATGCCAGAGGAATTTTAAAAAGAAGGGTTATCGTCTTGGAACGCGACCCGGATGCTGTGTTCTGTTAGTGGGAGGACCACCTCTCGTTGGGTGACTTGAAAAATGAAACGGTGGTTACGTGTATGCCGGAAAAGCTCCTGGATCGCTCGATGAGACTAATAATTCAATATGTTTCATTAGAAGAGTTGGTTTCTTCTAAGCCATTCATATTGAAGGCGTTTCTTTCTTGGGTGGTATAAATATATATATGTCCGGGTTGAAACGTTAAGTATTATGTATGATTTGTGAAACAGATAATAAAGATTTTTTATTTATGTAAATCTAGCTATTACGTGATGTAAATTTTCTTAAAATAATAACAATAAATCTATATGTTTAATAAAGGTTTATATTTACTTCAGATTTATATACTTCTAAAGTGTGCTGTTACAAATTAAATATTGGTCTAAGTAGCAATTTTAGATTTTATTTGAGTCCCTAAAGAAGTTTGAATATTTTAATTGCGAGTGTTCTAAATAAAATTTATTAACTTAAAATTATTTTATTTCTATTAATTTATAAAAAAATTATATCTTTAAATTGATTACATTTATGTTATTACAGTAAAACAGATATAAATGGAGAAAGAAAGAAAAGTAATGAAAAATATAATCAATAAATTTTTGTTTAGCTCATTTAAGTATATAGAAACATAAGTATTGGTTTATATACTTGAAGGATTCGTAAGCCTAAGGTTGCAGGTTCGATCCCGACTGGAGTCAATATATTTTCTGGAATCGAAAATTGTAGGCACTCATGTCATATGGTTATGTGGGATGTAAAAGATCCTTTGAGCATCAATTTGGCTCAGGTACCTAGGCAAAAAAATCATTGCAAGATTTAACATCCGACGAGAGTTTGAATTGAATAAAACTCAAACCTCACCCCATTAGATGGTGCCACCGATTAAACGGCTCCCACTCTTCGGGAGTTGACGTGTCTGCAAATGGCTTAGCTGCTAAAATGCAGCCCATTTGAAACTGATAGAAATATTTATAATGGATATTTCATATTGCCGGAACAAATAAGAAAAATGAATTATTGAGTGCACATAATTTGTAATTTTGCTTAAACGGAAGTAATTTCTTATTTCTACTTCTTTGTTTTATCCTCGTTGTTATTTTACTCAATCTTGAAAAACATACTTGATATAATTCATATTAATGTGCGAAACTTATCGGAATAACTGAGACAATTAATGTTTATTTAACAGTATTAATTAATGAGAAACACTTTTTTATTGGAAAGTGCAAGTTATTAAAGATATATCTAAAACATTTCTTAAGAAATTAGTTTCTTTTCTTCATGCTACTTAAAACAATTCAATGTTTAAAAAAAAAAATATCAGTTTCCAAATTATTATAGTTAAAACATATAATTACACAAATTCTTAATACATTTTATGATTTGTTAGAACTATTAACTATTAACGCAGTTTAATAAACATTCATAATCCTGGTAGCTCCTTCCGGAAAGGAGTAGCAATTTTAGAAAGACATTCACATGAATCTTATGAATATAGCATCCCAATAAAGTATTGCAGGTGTTATTCATTATTTATTACCCATTTATTTCAGATTATTTAAGGATGTATCTGTATGCAACTCATTTTAAAGTAATTTAGAAAATATAAAAAATAAGTATTTTATAAAACTTTTTTAAAAATATTCTTTCTGCAACTCTTAGAACCAGAAATCAGATCACTGTATTAAAAAGAGTAAATAAAATTTCTATGCTCTCGATCATTGTTAAAACAAGGAAAAGAGAATTCAAATCAAACTAACACACATTTTATTTTTTTATTTAAAACCATTTCGTGCAAATCTTTAAAAAAGCATCATATATATCATTGTTTGTAGGTTTCAACATATTTCTCCAGAAATAAGTTTACAGAAATGTATTTTAAATCTGATTCTTCCTTAAAAAATAAAAATCCCATGATTAATTATATTTGTTGTGCTTTTTTGTTCAATAATATTCCGCAAAAAATAATTTGGGTATATTTTCTTTCAGAGAAAGCAGAAATAGGAAGGAAAGAATGAATTGTTTTGGTTTTAATTCTTAAATAGCGTGATGAGACTTTAATGACTTTAATCGCTTTTACAATTCCAGGAAGCGTTCATTTAGAAGTTATTTTGCTAATGATAAACACTGCTCTCGAATTTAATTGATTTTAAGTTTAATGGCTTTGTTGAAATCACTTTAGAATAAACATTTATTTAGGTAGACTGTAATGCTAAGTGGAGTGTAAACAGAATTGAAATGAGAACAAATTAACTTTTAAAAAATGCTTTTCCTCTCAGAAAAAATATTTAATGATTCGTGAATAAAAACGAAGTTTCAGCGCAAAATGTCTTCCCAGTCGGCTTTAAATTGAATTCGATGATTTATTTCCTTTTAAACATAAATACATTATTTGTAATATTGCTATTTTGGAGCATATGTTTTTGAAGTTTGAGGAGCAACTTTTTTGTGATGATTTTTTTCTACATTTTATATTTTGATGCATTTGTCGTAGTTGTTGATTTTCAATAGATATAAATTGTTTTATTAAATTTGTTCTTGGATTCCACACACATTTGTATAGAATATTTTAGGCGACTATTTTAATATTTCATGTACAATATTTTTTATATAGTTTAAGCTTGTAGTTAATTATTTTATAGCACTTCAGTGAATATACAAATTTTGATTAAAATTATATAATTAAATCACTTTCTAAATTCATTTGAATAAAAGTTGAATATCTATGTTAAAATGTTTCTCAACGTACTGTAATTAGAAGTCTCATATGTTCTATCAGGAAAAGTAACGTTGGTAAAATTTTTTATTACGTAAAATAGCAAAGAAAATTATTCTCCTAATTATCAGAAGCTAAACTGTATAACTGTCAATACTTAATCATTAAATTTATTTTTCAGAAAAAAAAATGTTATTGAAAATTTATTTTAATGTGGCTTACATTTCTTTAAACTTTATTTGTGCTTTATGATAAAGAATTAAAGCAAAAAACATTATTACAAAAGAATAACATTTTTATTCTTATTCGTGATAATAGACAATTTGTGATTTGCTGTTAAAACTGTGGTTATTCTTAGTTAGGATTTATTAACAGATACTTCTATTGACAAGTAAACTTTTACATTTAATTTCTTTATATACGTTAAATTTCTTTTTATTTTCTTAAGAATGAATTTGAGAGAGAGTTTTCGAGGGTTACATTCCTTATATATATATATAATTGAGTATACTAAACGTTAACGGACAGTGAATATTAGATATTAAAATACTGAACAACGAAAAACTTCATGATACATTAAAGGAAAACAAAATATCAAAGTCAAAAAGGAGTGGAGCTAAATGGACGAAGCTTATGAAACGTCTTTGTACAACAGAAAGATGACCTCTATTCAAATTTTGCATGAGACCATTAAGTTTCGCTAGTAATGCCACTATGAATATACAAATCACGTTTGCATTTAAATACCCTTCACAAACTTCGTGAACGTTGTTTATTTTCCGGATTAAGCGTTTCAAGCTAGATTTGAGTCATGAATACCTCTATGTAGACAAAGGAAGGAGCTACCTGAACGAGGTCGTATGATAAATTTGAAAAAAGGCAGATTTTCTTTTCACGATATTACAGTAAGACTTTGATCTACTGTTCTTGATTATTGGCAGCGGTGGTCAAGGACCACCAGCCACTATTGAGAGAGGTACATCAAGAACCAGCCGATGCTGAGAAACTTGTGTTGATGCAAGAATGAAGCAAAGAACGGCAACAAATAATTTACTTGAAAGCGACCGCTCTAAGCCGAACACACTAGCTTTTCTGTCACTCATTTCGAATAATTACTATCCTTGACTTCACCGTTATAAAGTTAGAGCACTTGATTGGTCAGAGTGGAGATTTATGCTTTCTTAGACAAGAACTGTTTCTATCTTAATGCTAGTGATAATCATATAATGCTTAGATGAAATCCAGGAGAGCTTTCAGTATTAGGAGAGAGGTGAAGACTTACAGAATTTGTGTCAGGTCTGCAGATTATGATTTGTGGAACAATTTTCTATGACAGTACGAGACTCACTTGTTGTATTTGTCAATTATATGCATCTTAAATGCAAATTTGTATGTCAGATTTATTGACTTGCCACTTTCGAATTGATGTTCTAGAAAGAATTTTTCTACATTCGTCTTCATACCATTTGTGTTATCCAGCACAAGCTGTACAGTGTGATCAAATGTTGCCATGAGGGCAATCTCTAGATATTTTCTCCTATTGAGCTCATATGGGATATTAATGTACGAGAAAATCAGCATTACATGCACGAACAACATACATTCCAGAATAACAACACACCCAACATCATGACACGTGCATGATTACATTTCTTAAAATCTATAGATGCTGTTAAAGTACCATCACTTCAAATTTGAATGGCCTTTACTCAGACATACTTTAATCTGTGACCTTAAAAATTTAATGAAAAATATATTACTTTTATAAATGTTTTGTCTTTTTGTCATTCCTCGAAATGAATTTTTTCTTCGACTTAGGATTTCATTTTCAACCAGCGTATGATTAAGAACTTATTGTTTTTATTACATAATTAGTGGTGAATGAAGAATTTTTCACTTTTTCTAAGCGTTTGATTAAAAAAAAAATGTTGTTTTTACATGTAATCATTTGAGGAAGAACCTATTCATCTTTATAAGAAAAAGATGATTCAAATGAGAAACACTTAAGCATACAGACAATAAAAGTTATAACATTAATAAGATATTATGAAAAACTCTCTTCACTGTAGCTTAGAAATAATATATTTTACTTTGTTAGCAATTTATGTTGGGTATATATAATTTAACCACCTCTAAAATATGTTTCATATTTTATTTTAATTTTTATAATACAAAGTATGATTTACGCTACATTGTGTGATTACGCTGCGCATTTTCACGCTACAGTGAAAAATAAATATTTATATTATGTGTCTTAGTTTTTAAGACACAGTAGCAGAAATGATGTATGTGTTATTAATTCAACTTTTATCAGTTTCTGGATATTTTATGTTGAATATATATATACCAGAGTTTGTGCCCTAATCTTTTAAAAGAAACGAAGACTACCTTTAAGCACTTGTCAACTTCAACATTTTTCATCTTATTAGAATTTGAGTTTCGAATATTGAGATAGATTGAAGGAAATACTTTAAAAAGATTTTATTCAGCTACATTTTTTAAAAGATTATTTTCATTGACTGGACATTTAACACATAAAACCTTGCTCACACATAATTCTTGTAAATACGCAAAAAGTCAATCATTTTAAATGTATGATTTATTCTTAAATAACTTATTCTTACCTCTCTGATAAATTAGTAATAAATCCATATTTCTATTTAAAAAGAGAAAAAAGGAGTAGTTTATTTTATTACTTTATTTTTCATCATTCTATATTAATACATATCCTATACAAGATTTTAGTAATTCTTCGTATTTTATGATAATTTCTCCCTTTCTATTAAGTTAACATATGTTATTCAGTTTTTATATTACAACTACTATCCTATCAGTGCTTCTCAAACTATCAATATTTGCGACATAATTTTTAATCATAATTTTCTCCGTACAATGACAATGAACTGAATGCAATATATAATGATGTACCATAAAACTAAAGCTACAATACGACTTTAATTACGAACCGTAGAAATTATCAAGATAAGTATTAAATTTTGTTCATAATTTTGTATATGAAAAGTCCATGGGAGAGTCACTAACAATAATTTAACTTGTTCTTAACTTAGTATTGATAAATTATTAACCCGCGGTCACTCGCGCCTGTTTTTGCTACCGTCGTTACTCGCGGGGTGTAGAGAACACCCCAAACTTTTTTAACACGTGTATTTAATTATGAAAATAAAATTAAGTCATTATGATACATATTTATAAAGTACAAGATGTTTTTTGTATTATACAAATAAAATTATTAAATTTATTGCATATAAATGAGACTAACATTAATTTAAACTAAACATACAAAATTTTCATTTAAAAACACATAATTTTATATTTTTTCATAAACCAGTATATATAAAACGTATATACCAGTAATAAATATACTTTATAATTAATGAGATAATGATAGTAGAAAGTATATAGAAAAACAATATTTTAATCATTTTCCAAACATTCAGAGCAGACTGTATACAAATGCTCTACTTCTCGCGGGAGTTCTCAGCCCCCCAGATAAACTTTTGAAGGTCATTACATTCCAATCTTTCGAGAAAGAAGGACTGCATCAGGCCTGAAGGTTCAATGACCTAAAATGTGCAGCTACAGGAAAAATCGTGGTTATGCACATTCTTTTTAGAATCCTGGGAGGATCTTCTTGTTGCTGGGGTGTACAGAACACCCCGCGCGAGTGATCGAGGGTTAAGTACATTGTGCAGTACTAATATATTTATAAGTGTATTATATCAGTAGAATGTAATGCGGAAGAATGTATATTGCTTTGCTTCTTTTCGGTAAATTAATAATTGTTTAAGTAATCCTTTACTTTCGACTTTTCTAAATACTCGCGCCCCCCACGCAGGGTTATCACCCCCCCCCCCCAGGGGAGGCACGCCCCACAGTTTGAAAAAAAACGCTGTATTAGATACACCAAGTTTTCCAAATCCACCTTATACCATTCTTCTGTAATTCTAAGCTTAGAAACTGCAGACTGCATTTACTCACATAAAAGAGAAGTTCCTAAAATAGTTTACCATTGATTTCAACCAACTTTCTTGGTGATAGATCAACACCTCGAAAAAAGTCAATTTATATTCAGTGATTACAAAGGTACTCCTTTACCGCTGTTCCGCCTCCGAATGTATATATGTTGCCAAGGCATTTGTTACGGCCGGCGGCAGCTGCGACATTCGATAAGAACCATGAAGGGGGAGGTTCCCATGGGGTGAATCAGTGGTAACCCAATATCAGATAGTAAACAAGGTCGAGAATTTATTGATGAGCCTTTTCTGACTCGACCTTCAGTATCGAAAAACAAGTAAAACTTGTATCTAGCCTTGGCTTTGTTTCTTTTAGATCGGTATCTTGATGATACATACGTTCGATAGTTTTAGAAATCCCATTAATTTGCCGTACAAAGCTAAACTTTACAGTCTCAGACTTCTTAGGAATGAGAAAAAAAAGATAAGTAAACATTATTGAATAAATATAGGTTATTCAATATTTCCCCACAATTACTTAAAACTGACAATTGTAGAAGTCTTCATTTTAATTTTGTTAAAAAAATTGAATTTGTATCACTTAAAATCGAATAAGTAATTAAAAGGTGGAATTCTAAGTTAGATATTGAAAATGCTTTAAAATATCACTAAAACACATTGAAATGTGTCAGAAATTATGATACAGGAAGATGCATGGCAATAGGATATACTCAGATGAGTCAGAATTCCACTTATTAAGAGCTCATGATAGAATTCGAGTATGTTTCAGGCCCTATGAGAACATGGATCTAAGTTGTCAATAGGACACTGTATAATCTGATGGAGGTTATATAACGGTGTGGTCTGTTTGTACAAGGGGTATATTGGTTCTTATGGTCAAACAAAAACAAGCACTACCCAGAAATGGTTGAGTTCAGTTTTTTGCAAACCATTTGTTGTCATTCGCGCACAGACAGAATAATGTAATTTTGAGGATAAAAATGCCTTTGTCACAGGAACCAAATGATTTACATTTGGTTTCATGAACTTTCTGAACAATTCAAGCAAATTATTTAATCTCATTTAGATACCAGAAGAACATAGAATCCTATCTACTGTATGGTAAAGGTAAAGGTACAGGATTTGGTGCAGTCAGTTTGCGAACCAAATCCTGTACCCGTTACCTTAACGAAATTACAGAAGTTTTAGATGCAACCTGCTAAATATTTTTTCAAGAGGTGTCCGATGATTTGTTGAATCAATGCCCTGTCCAATTTATTTACCTTTTCAAACAAATTGAGATCCTACATGACATTATTTGATAGCATTTTGACGATATATTTATTTAGATAAGTTTTGGCATTCGATATGTATATATACGTGTGCTTGTGTCTGTGTGAGTGTAATTTTAAATAAAAAACGGAAAAAAAATTCATACTACTTTATAGTATTAAGTTATTTAAAGTAATATATTTCAAAATAGAGCTCAAATGCATTAGTCTTTCACAAACTAAAGCTTACTAAATTATCCTCGATTTCTTTTTAATAAAATTAAAAAATTTTATTTTATGTTGAACTTAATTATTAAAATAGTATGCATTGTGAAAATGAGTTTCTCAACATAAATATGAGATAAGTACATTTTTTAGTGTTACACAAAAGAAAAAGATCCTGACGAAAATTGTTTCTTTATATATTGTGTAGATATTTAGTTGTACTTATATAAAAGGAAGTTTTTAAGAATAAATCGTAAATGGAATAATATTTGTTAGTAGGATCAATGTGTTTGATGTATAGCCAGCGCTGAATGATAAATGACATTGGTATGAATAAACATTTATATTTGGCTATTGTAGCAAAACGTTCATCCATTTTTTTTTTGTTGGTCCATTTGAAAATTTTTTGTTAAAGGTGTAGTAGGTCATGCGTAACCTTTTTGTGTATTAAATGTTAATTTTCAAAAAAAAAAAAAAAAAAAACCCGAAATTTTGTTGTAAACTTTAATATTTTTAATATTAATGTAGATGTTCAGTTTTATCAACTTTTAGCTTAAATTTTAAACTTATTCCTTATGATTATTTTTTCTGATTAGAAGCTTAAGATGGCCTTAATAATAAATATACAAACCGAATCTATAATAGTGAAATTAGCATCAAATATAAAATTTATGAATATTAATACATTTAACGATTGTATGCAAGACTTTCAATTCTATTTCTACTTAAGGTATTCGACTACTTACGACGGCTTTTTTTTAAAAAAAAAATGGATATATGAAGTTTTTTTTTTGTGCAACTTTTAGATTTTTTTAGTACATTTTAAGGGAAAAAAAGGCTAAAATTAAGAGGAAAAAAATAAATTACTACTGCAAAAATGGGTAAAAATTGACAGAAAATTACATAAACAGGGTCCGCTCTGTACAAATAGTAAATGAACGAATTCTCAATTTTTCAATTTTGGTGTACCATTTTGCTATTCCGTTTTGAAATGACCTTCCGGATAAGAGATATTTTAATTTTTACAAAAACTAGAGCACTTTACCTTAGTTATAATATGAAATTGCTTTAAAAAAATCTGTGATTATATTCCCATAAATAACTGTAAATTTTGTAATAAAACATTGTTTGATAAATCTGAAGGTTAAAACACTTCTACTGTTATACAAAACATACACAAAATATTTCAGCAAATCATTTAAAAAACTTTTTGAGCAATCGCTGTCCCCGTTTCAGTTTTTCGAGAAAAAAAAATACACTTCGAGTAAAACGCATTTTAGATTTTGACATCTTAGTAAAGTTAGGGCATCAGCTTTTACTAAAACACCTGTAATTTTTGTTCTAAAGAATGAAAAATAAAAACCTTGGTATTTTTATAGAGCTAATAAGATGGCCTTTGAAATAAAATTACAAAAAAAAATTTAATTTTTTTTTAAATTTATGATTTTAGGGTAATCTGACATCTTAAGTAATTTTAAATACTTCTGCTAGCACTGAGCAATATAGTCATTAATTCTCACATACTTCCCCTGCAACTAATTGTTTAGAAAAGATTAAAAAAAAATGTTGTTGTTTTTTTAAATATTCTTACAAGACATTTTTAGTTCACTCCCATATCAATATTTATGAGCTACAGAATTGTACTATTACTACTAATAAAATAAACAATTAAAATAAATGAGGAAGAAAGGAAAAATTTATCTTTACTTTTTACATAGATTATTTCAATAATTATTTAATGATTCAGATATACCGTTAAACATTGAACGTAAACTTTTCATAAATATTATTATTTTTAACTGGAATAAAATTTACATTATGTTTGTTCTTTTTTAATCTAAACCTTTCAAAGAACATTTTTATTTTTATCAGAAGTACATTATGAGATTTTTTTTACTGTACAAAATTTCACTTTGATATTTTTCATGAATTCTTCCCTCCATTTTCAAAGCTGTCTAGATTTTTGATTTTAAGAGCTCAGTAACATTATTCAGAGAAAATATGCAATTATCTACATATTGCACACTGGGAATTCTGCTTAAAAAATTCAATAGATGATGAATACAATTGAATAGATTACGGATATGGTTAGAACACACTGAGACATTACTGAAGAGAGAGTAGATTTGTTCTGGAATGAAGATATAGGTAACACAAAATATCGAAAACTAAATATGATAATGTAGATTATATATTGGTGATTTAGTACATAATACTAAGAAAAGTATGAGGTATAAGGCAATTAATACTTTAAAAAACACTTAGGAGAAATATTATTGTCAGAATATTGAAATCCACACGCATACCACACCGTAATAGCATTATTTACAAAATCAAATTATCCATAGAAATGTAATATTACAACGTTTAGGATAAGGATAAATTGACATTTAACTGTTTAGCATTATTGATCTTATACCGTAAAGTAACAATTTCTGAAACAAAAACTTCTGTGGAAGTTAGCCATGTTACATCTTTTTCAATATGACACAGGTTAATAACTGTAAAACAAAGAAATCATTTATTAATTAAATTGCTAATTAGTTTTGTAAAAAAAATTCATTAAAATAAGTAATGTCTTTAAAGTTAGTATTTAAGTTAGTTAACAAACAATCTTTGCTAATTTTAACTACAAGAATCAAATTTTGCTCTCTGAATGTACCAAGAACAATAAATACAGATATTTAACTTTATACTTATATAATATTATTCAAAACACAAAAGGTGAGATTTAATAAATTAAGAATTCTCTTAACATTTTGTGAATGTAAATGTTTGTTATTCTAAAACTGTAAAACTATTTAACCTGTACATCAGGATGAAATGGAAAATAGCTTCTTTCATAATTCTATACTTTGCAAATTGACAAAAGCAAATTAAACGCTCATGAAGTTGAAAATATTTAAATAATCAATCCTAATAACTCATTTTAATCTAACTCAATAAAAACAAGTTGTTAAACTTTGGTTACTACTCATTTTGAATATACCACTCAAATTACAAAATTCAGGCGCTGCTAAATGCATTAGCATCTTATGCACATGAAACGAATTTAATGAATTTCAATCTGCATATTGTACTTACTTATCATTATTCAGAATGCACGACCCAGTTAATTAGGAGAATATTATTATTTTCTGGCTGGGACATTTACTTTTACGATTATTTATCATTATTCACAATTTATAATTGCTGACAGTTTTAACCTTGTTTCAGCATGAATATTAATGCGTCAAACTTCCGATACTCAAGAGAAATTATTAGTGCATGATTTTTAATTTACATTAATCATTTCAAAGTAAGAAGAAATTGAAATTGTGAAAGAATTCGTTTATATTACTGAAGAAATGCCTATGTTTACTTTTTAAGAATTAGTACGCTTTCTTTACATTTAGAATAATTTAATTTTGCTGAAATGGTTGGAACTTTGAGTAGTAGCACAGTGTTTCCATTAATAACAATTCAGTGAGCAAGTACGAAATGAAGTACCATATTGTTGAAAGCAAATTACTTTAACAAAGTGTTCCATTATGTATTTAACTGCTAAAGAGCTCTTGAGTATGGAAACTCAAATTCAAAATGATAGCAAAAACTCAAACATTTCTCTAAGAGTAATTTTTTAAAACACAAAAACTACATGTATAAAAATTTTCAAAGACAATGAATGTTTATCCCTTACCTTTTCAATAATAAAAATAATTTTTATATATTTACTTCGGAAAACACTTAATTTAATAAAGAATTATTTGAAGAGCATCATTTTATGAATTTGATAAATTGACTCGGGCGAAGAAAATACAATACAAAATTTTAATCTATATTTACATAACAATGGCAAAAAAGCTATTGCATCCATATAATATCAGCTAGGTCTCCTTCGAGTAAGCAGAATTACCACAACACAATTTTACATGGAAACTAATGAGTCAAAATATGCTAGAGATAATTCACAATTCACACCACAATTCTTTCCTAACATTCCTTCATTCCAAAAGGATGTGATAGATTGAATATTTATTATAGTGTTTCAAAAAGCAACAATAGAGTTATTGGGCATGTACTTAGTATTTTTGAGCGAAGGTCAAATGAAGAAGACAAACTTGAGCTGCTGCCCTGCTCTTCAATCTTCCAAGCCCTGTCATTGTGAGGGCTTTGAGATAAATTTAACGTGCATGTAATTCACACGGCAGCATACAAAGTCTCATGTTGGAACTTCATCGTGTTTTCATCAGCCCGATTCAATTGCAATGTGACTTGATAGAATGAGAAATGTGTTGGCATTAGTCAATAGTATAATAATAGTGGTGCTTCTCCGAACCAAAACGATGCATACCGCTATATACCTCGCAGACATCAAAATTACGGGCACAGTTCTTCAACTCTCAAAACTGTCGCAAAGAAAACCTTTTATGCAGTATGCATGATTCCTATAGGTTAGCTTCAATGTTTTTATCAGTCACAATTTCAGACAATGCTTCGCGTTTGTCCCAATAAATGATTTTTTTTCAACGTCGATGATCAAGACTACATAGAGTCTTTTTGGTCTACAGAGCTTTTAAAAAATTGGTATTTACCACTGTTTCTGATACTATCATTACCCTCTTAAAGTTGCCATTCGTGAAAATCTAAATTTCTACTGTACTTCAAAAAAATGGAAAAGGAACCTTATGCGCCCCACTACTTAGCCTCATTCAAAATAACTTAAATCATGAACACATGCTATTTTAAAACCAGAAAGTGAATTAACTGCTTCCTTAATTACCTACTGTCAGTCTAGGCACTGCTGACTTGTATTATTGTAACTGTGCCAGTTTTTAGGACATTTCAATTCAAAGTGAAGTTTGCCATTTCGACGTAATTTATTTTTTACTGATAATCTAAAAAAAACTTTCATAATCGACTCTTTCCTCAATTGAAAAAAACCATTAAAAGTTATATATATAATATATACACATATATATATATATTTAAAAATTTTTTAAAGATTTTAAAATATCTTAAGCGTTTATTTTAATTTTAATATAACTATCTAGTATATAATTAACCAAGTAAATTTACTTTTAAATATATTTCTATTTGATATTATATATTATTAACTCTGTTCATTATTTAATTTAAAATTTCTTATGTCTTGCTTATTTTAAAATATCTTAGTGGTTGGTTTACTTGCAAAAAATAACTATCCAAGTGGCGTCACGGTTTTTTCCTTCTTGTGTTGTTAATCCAATCCTTTAAATCATTTCGCGTGGGATCTTTACGTAGAAGGTTGCATTTTTGATTTCCAAATTTCTTTTTTTATTTTACATGAGAGTTTTTATCCTATTTTCTATATATTTGTTTTTATTTTACATGTGAGTTTTTATCCTATTTTTTTTCTATAATTTTTTTTATTATTATTATTCCTTTCCTCGAGATATTCATTTTTGTTCTCTTTTCTTAATTTCATTTTACTATATTGTTCGGTTCATCATCCACGTGTTAGAAATAGTCTTAACTTTTCAATATGGCTCTATTTATTTTCCCTATTATGTCGAAAATTTCTGCTGCACGGGGAAGGTTGGATCCATAAAGCATTGCTGACCCTAAATCGCTGGCCTATATATATATATGTAAATTGTTGATGTGCCTGTGAGTTTTTTAATGTTTCGATGTTTTTCTTTGAAATTACCGCGGAAAACAAATTTTCTTCTCAGGATTTACTTTTTATAACTTAACCCGTTAATAAACGGTAAAATCAATTCAATTCTTCAAAATGAATTTATTGTTGTGTTTAATTCAATCAAATATATACTTTAGTATCGGGAAAAAATAAATGACTTTGATACATACAGTAAAAAAAATAAAGAACCAAGTTATTATTCCTTTTAGAATGTACAAACTGTTTATCCACCCCCCCCCCGGGTTTTTTTTTTTTAAAGCAAGTGTTAAGTAAAATAGAAGGATTTAGATTCAACTTCTTCAAGAACCAAACAAAAAATAACACATAATTTGGATAAATTTCTACATATTCTTGTCATTGATATCTTTCGAGTGCGAAAAGCTGTTGGTACATATTCAATCCTTAAATAAATACGCATTTTACACAGCCTCTTTTCGCGAGACATTGATAAATAATCCACCCCCCTCTTGCATCCCCCTTACTGAGTTTTTTCCTGCCTTTCCCCGAAATGATGCGACTCACGTAAATTCCGAAGGATGGTTTCGATTAAACACACAATGAGAAGGAAGTAAAGAGGGTTTTTAAAACGTTCTACGACTTTTAATTAAGTTGACACTGCATATAAAGGAATATCCCCTTCTTTCCTCCGCTCCCCTTTTTTCAACTACGCTTATTTGGTTTTCTTTTTTTCGAAAGAAAAGAAAATACTCTACCCAGAAAGAAAGATAATACTTAGCAAGAAAACTGCGAACTCCAAAAGCGAGACGAATATTTGAAAAGGATTATAAAGATTCCTTCTTTTTTTATTTAATTCTCATTCCTCTTCACTTTTTTGTGTTAAATTTCTAAAGGAATGGGACTGTAGGAACTAATAAACTGACTAATGTGCACAGTTGTTCGAATTCCTCGTTGCTTTGAAAAATGAAGATTTGGGTTGAAAAGGAATTCGGTAACATAGAGGCGAAGAATGTATTTTCAATAATGAATCGTATACTAAGATTTATTTAAATTTAAAGTCATTTTAGAATGATATTACAAATATCTGTAAGAAAGCAATATTATTAATGACTGATACTAGTTATATCTTTTGTTGTCATGGCTAAACATTTCAATTTAGTCCAATGTGCAACGTTAAAAGTAATTTCCTTTTAAATCTTCAAACAAATTAAATTCTTTCTTTTCGTCTCATCTTGATAAATTGTGTATTAGTTCAACATATTATTAACAGTTTGAAATAATTTGCTCGCTGTGCTTTATATGGTAATGTTATGTGCTAATTTAATACTAACAAATTTAAAATGTATTTCTTGATTCATTTAAGACTTTAAAATCCGATATTGATTTTAAATGTACTTTATATAAAAGCTCATATTTGCAACAAAATGCATTATGTTTTTTAATATTAATTGATTATTCTGGAACTATTTATGTCACTTATGAATAAATGCTGGAAATTTTGGTAACAGTTTAGACCGCTATATACCATTGGTCCAGGTCACATACATTTTGCGGTGTCAGCTGCTATTGCCAAGCCACATCTGTTGTTGGAGCTAGACTCATTTTAGACGCTCGAAAAAGACACCGTGATACGACGGAAAACAACGAAGATCCCTTGTGTCTGTTAAGAATCAAGAAATATGATATAAATGACGATCTATAATATGTAAATAGTTTGTAAATATTTTAATCATGAGCAATTTAATTTAAAGTTAATCTGACGCAATTTTTAGTACGAAACTTTCAAGTCGAGTGAACATTAAATTTCTGTTTCCATAGTAGCCATAGTAGCTGAGTGGTCGCTAACTCGTGACCACAATGCTATCGAATCGTGAGTTTAATAATGGTACCCCTACAGGTCCACTTCCTTTAGAGGGTTTGCTGTACATTAAATCTAACGAGACTCAAAGCCCTCTCGTTGCCGTGTTAGAGATGTTTGGAGAGTGGTGTTCCAGTTCAGGTAACGTCATCGTCATTTGTCCGAAAATCCAAGAAACGAGATCCGTCGTCAATTTAACTCTTGAGCAGCTTCAAAGTAAAAGAAGTTAATAAAAAAAATCAATCAATTCTGATTCCATTAATACCCGATATTTAAACAAAGAAGAATGTTACATGAAAAATGTTACTCAGCCTCAAAATCAAAAAATTGTTCAGAGGAGCAATTAAAATTATGATACATAGCATTCTAAGTGAGTTCTGTAACATTTTATTGTCATTTAAAAATACTTCCATCATAGATTGAAATCAACTGCGATTAAATCAATCTATAGCAAAGTGAATTATAAAAGGTTGACAAAAGTACCTCAAAACAAGAATGAATTATATTTAAAATAGACTACAAGAAAAAAAATGATTTACTGGTTCAGTCAAATATGAGTTGTTAATAAAATTGAGTTTGATTAAAAAAAAATGAAACAGCAATTGGATAACAATAACTGGGAAATTTAGGACATTTAAAATACTACCATTTTTTTAATGAATTTCATTATAATAACTCTTCTTAAATGAATTAAATTTCACTTAACACGCATGTTAGTATCATCGGATTATCTGTACAGTTAAAAGAATCGGGATACTATAATGATGTTAATAGAAAAATGATTTATGAGTTTGAAATGCAATTCTTTTCTATATCGCAATCTCCTTTTGTGCTAGAAAGGGAATTTTTCTAGCCTACTACGCATAGCTTTCTAGTTTATTTTTCTAGCTTTACTACGACTAAAAATTGAGAGTTTCTTCATTAATATAATGCTTAAAAATATAATATCTCTTTTTCAACAAATAAGCAATTAAATCTGGTTTCTACAAGGTAATAACTGAGATTTATTTTTACAGTTTTATAAACTCCGCATCTTAAAGTTGACGATCACATTTTCCATTCAAATGTTTTTCATTGTAATACACTTTTCTTAGCAATTTACAATGAACCAAATTTCACTTCTAGTTTACATTTTAATTATGCCTTATTATATGCCGACTTTTTGTTAATTTCAATAATTGCAATCTGATACGCGAATTATTATTTCATGATAAAGTATATTTTTAAAAATTACTTTAATTAAACATTTTAATCACAAATGAATCCCTATTCTAATTTAAAAAAAGCACAATTACAGCACACTGTTTTCCTTTGACTTTACGAAAATATCAAAATTTTCCATTTATATTTCTTGTTAATGACAAATGATAATTTTAAAGAAGTTAATAAGAGCAAAATATGGGGTTAGGAACATTTTAAATGAATCAGGGAAAATATTTTTTTCTGTTAATTAGCCTAATTGCCTTTTACTTTGAAATTATTTTGTGATGCTCTTAATTAAACTTCACAATTAATACTTTGTAATTTAAAGTAAGAATCTTAATTTTTTCCAAATTATTATTGCTGTCAAGCTTACAAAAATAGGTTGTAGGACCATATCTAATGATGGAAATTAATTAAATCATTTTTTTCCAATTAACTGATTGAAGTATGGTTTTTATAAATTTCAAAACAATTCTACAATTTGTTCCAAATTTGAAATGTAGAAAAATTAATTTGAAGCTATTATTTGCTTTTTCGAAGTTAATTTTTTTAGACATAGAAAGAAATAGCTATGGATACAACATCTTTTAATACGTAAACATTACTATCTTTTTTTATAAGACTAAAAGAGTAATTGTCCAATGAAACATGTATTAATTGGCGATGATCTGGTTTGGCGAAATATATTAACTGTAAAATTAATCTTATAATTACTACATTTGGAATTCTCTTTTATAAATTTTTAAAAAATGTCCGAATAAAAAATTTTAAACCTCTGAATGAATATCCTTATCTACGTATGCATTGTAATCACTGAATTTTCCACTGAAATTTTACAATCATAATGTGATTTGACGGACTTATTTCTATGAATTCATGATTGCAAAATGTAAGTTAAATCTGATTTTAAAAAAAATTAAACATCAAAACTTGAATTTTAAGCTAAATATTAGCAAAGTGAACTTTAATTTAAATTACTCAGTGTTAGTTTTTGATTTAGTGCCATTTTTGTTTAATTCATTGATGAATCCTTGGCTTGACAGCCGGAGGAGCATGAAAGTAAATTATTAACTGACAATATGTTTATTTTATCTTTCTCTGAATTATTTTCGCAGTATTATCCCTCTACTTTCCAGAATATTTTTAATTAAACTTCATACTTTTTATTAGATGATATATGATTTAGAAAGCACATTTAATATACACTCAAAGTTTCGAACACACACAAATTATTTTCTTCAAATTAAAAAAAACACCAATTGTCTTAGTCGATTTAGTTGTAAATTTCCTGTGTTTCGAATGCTTTCATAAAAAGGTAAACTAACCCAATGCAACAGAAAAACAATTTTTAAAGCTTATATTTTCAATTTGTTTGGAAAATAGAATGCCCTTAGTAATTCTAAAGCAGTGGTTCCCAAACTGTGTTTCACGGAACCCTGGGATTCCATGAGACATACCCAGGGGTTCCACGAGTCACAATGAAGAAATCGAGAAGAAATAAATATGTGTTCAAAAGGGATTCACAGTCTCTATCAATTTTGTGCAGTTACAAGTATCTACAGGTCATCCTACTCATTCAAACTAAAAATTTTAGTTATAAATAATAACTTTACTATTCAACACTTTTCAAATTTTTATTATAATATAATAAATTAATATTAAAAAGCTTTATATTTATAAATAAATAGACTTCTTACTAGATTGAGAATATTCTGTTGTTTACTATCTCGAGCTCAACGAGATAATGTCTACTCGTTACGTAACAATATGACTTGCAAAACTAAATAGTTTTCTAATGGAAAAATCACCTTTTTGTATTTGTGATAAAAACACCTATAATGAAGGAGAAGAAACAACTTACCAACATATCAACAGATTCGATATTATAATCTAAACTTAACAAAAATAGCATCTAAATTTTAGGTTGAAAATTCATAAGAAATATACTGGTTTTCTCATATAGCTATAAACAATTTAACGCCATTCCCAGAGAATTGTGTTTAAAATATAAATATATTTCTCGACGTGAGAGGCTACAAAAACAAAGTGTAAAACAAATTAAACTCTGAATAAGTAATGCGATTGCATTTAATCTCAATAGACCTAGAATTCGACAGTTTGTGTGAAAAAAAGTAAGCACGTTTCCCAGTTATTGCATAATGGATGAATAAGTGAATCACAAATTAATATTATTAATGAGTAAAATTACATTATATATAAAAAATTAGATTATAATACTTTAATAATAAATGCAATATTTTTGTTCAATTGCCTTTACATAAAGTGCCCATAGCATGTTGATCTTCTTTAAATATTATATTGAGATATATTCTTCGAAGTATGTGTATGGAATGGGGTTCCAAGAAAACACTTTCTAGTTCTAGGGGTTCCACAAAAGTACCTTCACGTCTTAGGAGTTCCATGAGGTAAAAAAGTTTGGGAACCACTGTTCTAAAGCATTAAGCAAAAATGTGTATGTGTTACCGAATTTCAAAATAAAAAAGTGTTGTTATTTTCCATGCAGATATTTCCACCTCACAAACCATCCCGTAAGAAAATTCAAGCTAAAAATTTTGCAACATCCCTATAGTATTTTATAACAAATCATACCTTGCAGATTTTAAAATTACGGTAGAATCCCGAAAACTCAGCCTAATGTAAACCGAAAGGCAGCCGAGTTTATGTAAATACCAAGTTAGCAAGAATAGGATTAAAAGAAAAAGAACACGTAGAAGTGTTCCCTCAGGAAATATTGTAATATCCTTATATACATTGTTTGCTTGCGAATACAACATAAAATGAACTGCTCAAATACCTTTAAGGTATCCGACTACGTTCAGAACCTTGATTTTAAAAAAGCGTATAAATGGATAATTTTCAGGATATTTAGTGTCACTTAGATTAGAATACATGTATAAAATTGCTTTAAGGACATTTTGACAAAAACAAAATTATTTAAATACAATATTTCGGCAAAAAATTAACTTAGAATAACCTTTTTTCAAAATGTTCTCCTTTTGGGAAAAATGCTTTTCTTTTAATAATATTTTGCCTGTACATCATTCAGACCCCTGTACAGAGGCTCAACTATAATTTTTGAAAAATTCACATTATTTTTAGAGTTACCACCCATTGAAATAATCATTGGTGTTTTTTTCTAAAAAATTCTCCCCTCTGTTGTCGTAAAACATGGATAAATCCACTTCTAAGTTATATATTTAAAAAATTCTAGTTGAACCTTTGTACAGAGGTGTGAGATATATACAGGCGAAATATTATTATAATAGAAGCACTTTTCACAAAAGGAGAACATTTTGAAAATGGGTCATTTTTTGTCAAAATATTGTACTTAAATAGTTTTTTACTGTAATACTATTCTTAAAACAATTTTACATACATTTTTTAATCTAAGTGACACTAAATATCATGAATATTATGCATTTATACACTTTTACAAAATCACGGTACAGAACGTAGTCGGATACCTTAAACAAAGGGAAAATACACGTATTTTATAAAGACAGAGAGTTTACTACATGAAAAAGAAAATACAAATGAATACAAAGTATACAGAAATTTATCTGATCCGATTCACCTCAGAAAAAACACTTCATGAAAGCTTAAAACTATTAATAATGAAGATTAAATCCATGACTTTGCAAAAATGGCTACTTTTATTTAAAAAACACCAACGTTTCTACACATGAAGCTTTTTTTTTATCTAGAAGGGTGTGACCGAGATATTCGAGCAACCAGTTTATCGAGCTCCGAGTTTTCGGAACACTACTGTATAAACTTTCAGACCCACCATATTGATATTTCTACCTCACAAATCACTCGATACTGATATTCAAGGTATTAATTTTTGTATAAGAAATATAATACAGCCCTTAAATTTTCTTTTTATTATTACTTTTCTTTCCTTTTCAATAAACTTGTCACACCCAGATAAGATCCCTGAGTCCTTTATACGGCTTGAAATTGAAAGGTGACATGACCGTTTTCCCATAATGGTTGGAAGTGATCGCCTGTTTCCTCAGCAGGAAAAAAAGGGAATCTAAGCTGAGAAGCAGGAATGCAATAAAAGCCAACACGTAGCCATTTTTTACTATATCCATCGTGGCAATAAAACCTAAATCCAGCGCACGAAAGAAGACATAAAAAATGAAATTTATTTTCAGATTTTCAATCCCACTCCAGTGTTTTATGAGACTACCTCGTACGTGATGTATCAGGAAGCTAAAATAAATTTTAGAAACTCTTTACTCAGGGGATAGTATATACATGTCTGAATGAACATCTATAGAATTCGGAAACAGATCTACGAAAGTCTTCATAAATAAAAATTTGTTAGCTTCTCCTATCTAATAAGAAATGTATATGTTTAAAACTATACGAAAATTTAATTGCATAGTTGTATTCGCAATCAATAGTAGAGCTGTAGAAATTTCTAACATTTGAATAGAAAAAAAATTGTTATTATTCTTGAAGCACATTAAACTTACTGACAGTGTGAAACATACATTCATTGTGTGACAAATATGGACAGCTAAAAATTTTAAACATTAAGGTATCCGACTATGCTTGGAACAGTGACTTTATACAGGTGTATTGACGAATACATATTTTTTTAATATTTAGTGTCACATAGATTAAAAAAAACATGTATAAAATTTTTTTGAGAATATAATTACAATATAAAATTACTTAAATATTTTTGCAAAAAAATGCACATAGAATTACCTATTTTCAAAACATTTTTCTTTTATACAAACTGCTTCTTTAATATTAATATTTTGCCAATATATGGCTAAGACTTTCTTTTTCTGTGCAAAGCTTTAACTGGAATTTTGGAACTACAAAACTTATAAATAGAAGTATCCCTATTTGAATAAATCAAAGTGAAGAAATTTTAACAGTAAAACACCAACTATATTTTTTCAGTTGGTAGTAACTGAAAATAATGTGAATTTTACAAAACTCCTTGTCAGGCTCTCTGGAAAAGTCTTAGCTATATATAAGCAAGTTTTTATTATTCTAGAAGAAATTTTCATAAAATTATTATGTTTTTTTTTTTTTTTGGAAAAAGGTAATTCTATAAGTTAATTTTCTGCCAAAATATTGCATTTATTTTTTTTATTTAATACTATTCTTTAAACAATTTTATACATATATTCGTATATAAGGGAGACTAATTATTAAAAAATAAATATTTATTTGTATGCTTTTGCAGAATCAAGACTCAGAACGTAGTCGGGTACCTTAAGTTAATACTTTAGCATATGATTAGATAAATGTATGTAATAAAGAAAAAACTATAAATCTTACAAATGAAAATTATTTTTCGTCTGTTTATAAGCATTCACACGTGATTAGAATGTATAAAAATCGATGAAAAACTCTATATATTTTCCCCACTAAGTTCTTGCCTTTAATCTTAATTTTGGAGATAGTGCCGAGTTTAAAAGTTTTTTTTTGTTGTTGTTACTTCTGAAATAATATAATATTACAGTAATATACAATATTTTTTAAAAAAATTTTTCGTTTTGAAGAGATTAAAGTTTTAATCCACGTTAAAAAAATCATTTATTCTAACTGCGAGTAAAATGCATTTTTTTCATTTGAAGAAAAATAATATTATTTGGTGTCACAAAAGGGTTCGATATTTCACGAGTTTCAAAAATAGTTTATATTTAATTCCAGTGTACATCCCGAAAATAATCAATCGGTATTTTACCAACACTTTTATTTTAACATCTAGTTGTGATATTTCAGAATGATAAGAGTGTCTGCATTGATATTACTAACTGCAAATAATTTTCGATATTTTAATGATGATCATGAAGGGATTGATAAAAAATATGTTCCTTATTTGACATAGACGAGAAAATAATAAAGCAATATTTATTAAATATTAAGAAAAATAATTTTAGATATTATTTAAGACAGATCGGGAAAACAATACAAAAAGAATAAAATCACATTTCCTAGCAATTTTTAGGGCATGATATGCTACAAGCACATTCTTAATGATCTTATTCATTATTTTCTTATAGTTAAATTTTTTTAATCGTATACTATTCTCATATATACAACAAAAGCAAAAATTCCCATGATGTTCCAATGTGTTATTTAACACACTATATAAGATAGTGAAATTTATATACGAATATAGTTTAATGAGACATTCAAAATGTAATGCACTTACATGTATGTGTTCAAAAATTTTATTTTTTTAAAAAAAGAGAAATTTTCTATTCAAACTTAGTAGGCAACATTCTTGTAAAAACCTCCAAATTTAAAGCAAATATTAATTTTTGAATTATAATATTCGCATTAATTTCATTAACATGAAATATCCAGATCATTTAAGATTTATGGAAATTGTTAAAATATTGCACCTCAGTAATGTGCATGGTGTTCATTCAAAGAAAGAAACATATGTATCTATTTTATAGTAACCTATATTTTGATGAATATATTTTGTTTTTATGTGCAAAAGTAAAGCTTGTTATTATTCACATTTTCACAAAAAAATTATTACAAAATGCCTTTGAAAAGAAACTCCTTCACAAACTTTCACATAGCAGATAAAAGAAAAGAACAAAAAGAAAGCCTGCTTTATCTTCTTCCGTTTTGTAATTTAAGCTGCTTAAAATAGTCGTGCATATCAAGGTTGTTTACAAAATCCAAATAATGTCGGAAACATATCCCTAATCTCTTCTTTACTTTGCTTCGATCTCATACCACCCCTTTTTGGAGCTGACGCTGCAGTAAATCTACAGTTTTGTTTCCCTTTAAATACAGTTGCCACTGAAGAAATTTTCTTCCTTTTTCGTGTTCTTTTCAGATAAGAGGAAAAAAGTCAACAAGAATTTACAGTATCCCCAAGCCTTGCAACAAAGCCTGACGCTCAAATCCTCACGGATTAGACACAAGAATAAAGTTAAGGATTAGAAGATCTGATACACAATGGACTTCTTGACTGCAGAGACATAGGTTTCTACAGGAAAAGAGTTCTATTTCCGGACTAAATGAAGAACACCAAGTTTAAACAAAGGGATTTTGTTTTTCTACTTATTTTGGGGGAATCGTTGAAATTCTCCTAGCAAGTGCGACGAGGGGAATTGATCTGGATTTCCCAATGCTTTGATTCCAGAAGAAACATCCGGCTCAAGTCATACGTTTTGGGAGCTCATCTTGTCGTATTATTAGTTGCAAACTATTATTTATTTAGGTATTCAAAGGAATTCTTAGTCAGTTATTTATCATGAGAATAAATGAAATGATATGAAGTATTTTAAATTGACATGTGAAGCACAATCTTTTTATTTTCAACACGATGGGTTTTTATCGTATCAATATATTTATTTCTAAATAGATGCAGATGTAAGCGTTGTTAAAATTCAATATTGAAAACTTTCTACTAAATGAATCATTTTATATGATAATAACCACGCATATTCACCGCATTGTTTGATACAGTTATTCCAACAAATACTTATAAAATATTTCTTTTTCAGTCTATTCAGTATCTTGATATACGATAATATTAATTTAAAAGTAAAAACTTTGAAAATTAATGTAATTTTTATTGATATCGTGTAAAAATGAGTGTTTGAATGTCTCGAAAATCATTATATATTTTAGATTTGAAATTAATTTCCCTAAAAGTAGCTTTATTTTATCAACTTTGATTTCAAATGAGTTAGTTGTTAATATTTAGGGGAAAAAACTTTATATATATATACTTTATATTGTTTTAATTAATGAAACTGAATGCTATTGAATATTATTCTCTTGAAGTTAAACATACTTTTTGACTATGGAATTTGTTACCATTCAACATTTATTACCCAGTTTCTGACACCACCATGGCATTCAATATATTTATGATATAACAGGTGTCAGGCATCATTGTTAACTAATTGTTCGTCATAAATAAGTTATTAAGATAAAAATATTCATATTAGATATTTTTGCAACATCACATATATTAAAAAAAGACAACTCAATGGTGAAGCTTTTTTTTTTGCATGTGTGTGACTTCAATCCTACTTAAATTTGCATTTTTCAACTTAATCGTCTTTATGTAAGTTCAGCTTTCATGATGTACGTAAAATAAAATTTAAACTCTAATACATCGTTTCTTTCTGGATATTTAAACACAACAGGGCAATAACTGAGGAGTCAATTCTTATCAACTTTAAATTGCCTTTGAGCAAAGTAATAGTGAAAAATTTTGCTAAGTTGACTAAAAAAAAAAGGAAAAAAAAACTGATATAAATTTAAAATGAATATAAATCAATGTGTTCAACTGGATCAAAAAATACTAATCCGATATATCTATCTATCTATCTATATGTAACTTTTTTTTAAAAAAACACAATTTAAGAATTTTAGAAAAGCTATACATATAAACTGTAATACATTTTTTTTTATATTTACAATAGAGTTATACTTGATGTAGATTTATTACCATTCATTGTACAACGCATGACTGTGAAAATGTATGACCATGAATGAAAGCATAGGTAATAATCAAAATCGGCAAATAGAAACAGAGATAGCATTGAGCAATATATGATATTTTCTTATATAACAATACAATTATCGGTAGCATCAAACGATCTATAAATTACAGATTCAATAGGGCTGGAATTGAATAGAATTTAACATGGTGTGGAACAATGTCAGTGAGCATATGAATTTGAAGCCTTAGGAATGAACGATTATTAACATCTAACCATTAATCACAATTCTTTCATTTTTGCAATGGATGTGCACTCAAATGATCAAACACATCACTAATATGCTTGATTGGAGAAAAATGAAGAGACAGCAGTGAATAATAAAGAGGAGTGTGATTATTTATTTTCAGAAACTGTAATCTCCCTCAGTGGTAGGGTGTTCTGGATACGTTTTGAAGAAACACGTCTTTTTTTTTTCTACAAACAATTTGATCGTCATAGAGTCACCAGTAACCACCAACGATTATGAGATATTAGAAGGACATTGGATCCTTAAATATTAATGATGTTTTGCGTGATGAGATAACAGTGGAGGCCAAGTTGAACTTTTTACCACGTGGTGCCTAAACTAGTACACAAATGCCATTTTTGCTGAACAAAAAGATGACTCCACAAGGTCATATTTTTTGGTTGTATTCTTGGAAGTTAACTGTCATAGTTACTACGATACGTTTTCTGTACTAAGATAAATATTTCTGTCACGTTTTTGAGAAGTTTGAATGTTGTGAAATTTACAGAGTTATTTTCCTTACATCATACTTACCAAATGTGAAGCAGTCATGCATTCCGAATTAGTTACATACATGTAGCGTAAGTACTTAATTTACATATAATCTGCATTTTACATATTTTCTGAAAATTTGCTCTGTGTCTTTTATTTTCAATGTCATGCTGTGTTAATGAAATGGAAGAAGAAATATGTAATACCCAGCAGTGCAGATTTTATTTCTTTTCGTAGAATAACATGCTACTGTTTCTCGTTTCTTACAAACGTTGAATGCTTCTGTAGACCTTCCGCTTTCCAGTTTTAAAAGGGAACTAAATTGTGAAATTGAAACCAGAGTGTAGAGTTTTTTTACTGTTATTCAGTTTTTTAATATAAACTAGAGAGAAAATTATTGTAAAAAAAGAATAATATTTTTGCGGAAAAATGTAGAAATTTGTATTGGATCAAACAAAATTCTATTTCATTAATGATCTATGATAACCCTTTTGATTAAGAGTTAAAGCCATTTGAAATGAACGAAAATTAATGAACATTTATTTGAAAAGAAAAAAGCTTACTTAATTTGCAGGTCTAAATATCTATGAAAGCTGGTAAGTTGTTTGTTAAAGAAAGTATCCAAAATAGCTTATGTACAAGGGATCTAATGTTTCTCATTTGTGGGTTAATAACATTTTCTTATCATTAGATTGCTTATAACAAAAATATTAAAATTCTGATAAAAATGTCTGAAACACGTTCCGAAGCTGTTAACTTTTGTAATTAATTAGGTAAAAATACAATGGTTACTATTAGCCTACTTTACTGTCAGTTAGATTAGAAACATCATTAAGAATCAAACATGTTCTCAAAAACCGACAGATCAGTACATCAGTAACCTGAGTGATACTTATATTGACAGCAACACTTACGGAAGAATAATGACATTCTTTACCATTTTATTTCATGTGGGATATAAAAAAAAGTACTTGACCATAATGATCGGGAAATGTAGTTCATCACAATTTTTTTTTTTTTTTTTTTTTTAATTTTTTCAAGAAAGTAGTAACTTTATTTTGAATCCCAACAAGAAATAAATCAGATTAAAGACGTAAAAAAATCTGTAATATAATGACTGAAGAAATTCAATAGTACTGAATCAGTACAAAATGCTACTATTTATGTTAAAGCATGCTTGATCTTTGAGACACAAAACTATGAAAAAGAAATAAATCGCAGTAAAATTCGGCGTATAACGCGCACTTTTAACATAAAAAAATAAGATCAAAACTTAAGAGTGCGCGTTATAGGTCGGATATGAAAACGATAATTTTAAAAATAACAAAAGAAATGAGCATAGTTTTTTTTTACTTCTACATGAATCGAAATACTGTTTATTTAAAAGAAATGACCTGCCTTATGAACTAAAAGAGTTGTAATTCTAGAAATATACTACTTTTTTAAAAGTCAAATATCTCGAATAAATGACTTCCAAACGTAAGGACAATGTATATTAATATTTCAAGTTCATTCGTAAAAAAGAGGGTGTGCGTTAAACGGCAAATGTACCTAAAAATTAAAAAAAAAGTAGGCTTGAAAGTATATGTGCGCGTTATACACCAATGCACGTTACACACCGGATTTTACGTTAAGTAAACAAATAACTTTGTAAAATCTCATCCGCCATTAATAATTTCTTTTTAGCAGCACTAACACTTAAAATAATACATATGCTTAATTCTGTATCATATACTCAGTTAGTTCACACACACACATATTTACAATATATATTTAATTAGTATATCTTACACGATGAGTTATTCACAGACATATCTGAACAGGAAAAATGTCAATAAAGCATCAAATTTTCAGATACAAGAAAACTACTCAAATGTGTTTCTTACATGTTTTATTCATGTTTTTTCTCCTTTGAAAAATATTTTATATATATACATAATAATCTTACAAAAAACAAAACAGAAATTCATACCATTCTCCAAATCTTTATATACGTCTGATTGCCGTAATATTTTTATTGATTTTTTTTTTGCAAGTGAGTTTGTATTTCAGTTTATTTTACAGCTCTTAGCTTACTTAGAAGTGCGTTCATCATAAAAAACTAGTTATTAGAAACAAATATCAAAATATTTTTCTTTAACGTACTTAAAAAGCTTTGATTTCCATTTAATTTGTTCTGAAGAGCATTTTCATCCATAATGATTTATGACAATTACTATTAGAAATATCTGTATTATAACTGAGATCTGTCCTTATAAAAGGAGATCTGTACTTAAAAGCTGTCCTTCTATTTCGCAAGCAGTTGCCTTTTTCTATAAATCCATTCGAAAAATGGGAAAGTTACAGAAAAGCTCTTTTCTAACTTCTAAGAAACCAAAATAATATAACAAAAATAAGATTTTGATCAGATACGAGTCAGCCGAAAAGTTATGTTTTGACATGTAGACTTCCGAGTGGTACAAATCAATATTTTAAATCAATATGTTGGATTGGTTTCGTTTCTTTTAACCTGATTGTTCTGAGATGTAACATTTTATGAAGAATTCCTTCTTTTCTTCCCAAAAGAAAAAACATGTTCTTTTTACCCTATTACCTCATTGAAAATTCATTATTTTTTCTGTATTTAAATATTTATTGATATTGGACATTTTCTTTGAAACCAAAAGGAGTATCTTAATGCTCAGTATTTTTTTCAAGGTATTTGACTTTGGTTCCTTATGATATGAGATTAAAAGAAATTTGCTGTATTTATGCAACGGTCTCATATCTAAGGAGTCAAAATATGACCATAAAATAATATTACATTAGTCAAACTTTGGGAAAATGCTAAATTATAATGTTAAGAGGTAATTTAATTTATAGAAATTTGCCCAGGGTAGCCTAATGGTCATTGTCAGTGAACCATGGCAGGTGAAGCATTAGTATTAATGCAATGCTCTTATATTGCGCACTTAAGGAGCTAAAATATGACCATAAAATAATATTACATTAAAGTCCAATTTTGAGAAAATGCTAAATTATAATATTAAGAGGTAATTTAGTTTATAGAAATTTGACCAGGGTAGCCTAATGGTCATTGCCAGTGAACCATGGTAGCATTAATCTGGGCCTTATTGCCGCTGAAGACCAGCCTTATAGAGGGGATGATGCACGTTAAATTCCTCCGTTAAAAACTTAAATTCCTCCCATTGGTGTGGTGGGGAATTTCACAGAAGGTGAGTCAACTCAGGTGCCGTCCTCTTCACTTGACTATTGTTCAAAATCGCGAGGAACATTTCCAATAACCCTCATGTAGCATCGCTGATCTATAAAGCTCTGTTTTTAGTACCACCGTCTCCAGTGAGCAGGTGTTGATGACTCATACTGTACTAGGAATTTGGCAAATATATCCCCACTATTTAGTCTCTTGGAGGAGTTAGATCACGATATTTGTCGTTTAATAACATCTTGCTTGTATGTGTTTCTTACCTTGTAGTATAACATACTGTCCGTACATTTTTGTGGCTGCATGTGGACTACCATTACATTATGTTAAGGTAGTTTTTCTTAAATATGAAATACTCTCTAAAATCGAGAGAAAAGGCTGCATATGATCCGGGACTCCATAACAACACTTCTCATTCTTGGTCTTCCCAATCTGATCTTGGATAAGGATATCCAGATAACGGAAATTCACTAAAAAAATATCTTTTTGAGGCAACACCTCAACGAAGTTAAACTGAAGTACAAATGCAAAGCTTTCACATAAAGCTTACAACGGAAACAGCATTTATAACCCTCCGATGTTCGCTGAGTACGTCCTGCTGTATATGTACACGATTGTCAACCATATCTGGCTGTATTGGTTTTGACGATTGAATTCCTACCTGTTTATTTCATTATTATACTAATTTCTCTGTTTTACCCTTAATTTTAAACACCATCATATATATCGTATAATGTACAAGAGATAAATAACATACTATAACATTATGGTAAAGGATATGACCTTGCAATATTGAGCTGCAATATTTGCATGGCAAAACCTTGATCATGCTCAATACCAAATTATCCAACAGTAATAAATAAATTTTCATTTCCTCAATGAGCATGTATAAGAGCTGTTTCGTGCTTTCCAGGGAATACCATTGAACCTTTAGACATCTCCAAAAAGAATCTCACACATATTTAATGTGATTTAAATCAAATGAATGTACTTGCCAAACTATTCGATTGACATTTTATGATCCTTATGAGATCCTTGAAGATGCTTCGCTACATAGAACGGTGCAGAGAAGAAACATTGGAGAAAAATCTATGTCATCAACTGTGAGTTTCATTTACCTTATGCATTATTGTGATTGCAGATTTAAATTGCTGCTTGATTGATTGATTGATTGAATATTAACGTCGCACTGTTCAGCAACACGAGGGCTTTTGGCGACGGACCACGTAATTTTGAACCATGGTCAAGTAACGTGGACGAACCTGAGCTGGCACCCCCCTCTCCTAACTACCACACCAACGGAAGGACGTTTCAGCTCTCGACAGAATTAACATGCATCGCTGCCCTACACGGCGGGTCTTTAGTGGTACTGGGCTCGAACTCATGACAAGGCAAGCCACGGTCCGATACCTATACCATTTGGCTACCGTGGCCACTTTGAATTGCTGCACCCTATATTTTTATGATTTTTGAATATGTGTATGCTATTGTGTATTTATAAATTGTGTTAAAATTTCTTTTGTTTGCAGATATCTTAAGTACTTACCAGAGAGTTCTAGATTAAATCTCGATTTATTTTGAAAGATATGCGGGTTATTTACTTTTAAATTGTAATGCCTATAAACCTCGCATAATATATGTACATAATCTTTCATTTAAATTTATCATTGAATATGCATAGAATCTTCAAGATTTGTTTTTGGTAAATGTGAAAAGTGCCTCAAAGATAAAGTAGCATATTTGTTTACTGATCACTGTGTATTCTAAATTTTCTTTTTTGATAATCTGTTGCAAATTTCCTACAGTTAAAAAAAAAGGAAACATTTTTTTAAATGTTATTTCTCGAAAAAATTTCCATTTGTATCGCTAAGAAACAAACAACGACAAAAACCATGAAAACTGCCGTTGACTGACTCCAACAAGAAAATAATATTAAATATGAATTAATATATTCAATCACATGTTTCTTCAACTCAGTTTGATGTTAACCTAATCTGGTCACGTCCCTCTACAAGTAGGACACACGTTGACAGAGTATAAAATACATCTCAGCAAATAAAGCATTATTGTTCTAAGCTTTCTCCAGAACGAATTCGTTCACTGTGTATACAAACACCGAAAAAATAAATGAGTTGTAAGAAGAAAATCCAGAAATCCGAAATCTAATAAAGGTTTTTTTGACTATTTGCCAAGAAGATAGATGTATGGCGTGACGGAAATTTCACTTGCCAGCATTCCTCTAAAACACAAATAAGAAGCACATGCACACACACACAGGCTTGCACATCGTCTACAATGGAGCCGTTGCGCAAAGCTGTAACATATATGCAAATGGACCCATGACGTCGAATATAAAATGAGGTTTTTATTTCTTGTTAGAAGAGCTATAAAGTTTGAGTGAGGAACACGCAAGCGAAATATTTAAATGCTCCTCTCTTTGATATGTTAATGAGAAAAGAATAAAGTTTCGCCACCCTTGACTTATTATTATTATTTTTTTTTTTACATTTTGGTTGCGCTTTTTTTTTATTCGGGCTTATACCGAAAGGGTGCAGTATTGAAGTGGAATAATAGGGGGTCCATTTTGCGTGGAAAGTTATGATAGGCTGCAGTGATTGATTATGTGTGAAGTACTGATCGATCTTTTCATATGCATTGCACGATATCCTTGTGCCATCTGGAAACAGTTGCACTTAATGGTTTTGACATGAGGGGGGTGATGTTTTTCCTGGAACTTAAATGACTTAAGGAAGTAAGCGAGGTGGCTTGGAGTAAGCTACATCGACGTATAATAGAATCTATTGTTTCGATTCATTTATGAAGCTCCAAAGACCTCCATGCAAAGTTTTATAGAAATACTGATTTAAATTATATGATCATTTGAGCCTTACCGATAGATTCTTTAGTGCTTATAAGTATCTTCCCATTCCAACTAGATGCAGCCTAGCAATTCATTGTTCTTTCACAGCATTAACTGGTATCAAATATTACATTTAATATTACAAGCAAAACGATATGAATACCCTACTTTTTGCTTTTGCTCTCTTGTTCTGTCCAGGGAACATTGAATATAAACTGTAATTTGTTGTAGATGGCAATTAATTGCAGATTGTATGTTTATTGTAGATTAACTACTACAAAATATATTTTCGAATAATATTTACTCCAGGTTATCAACCATATTTAGTTGTAATTTCAAAAAAATATTTATCGTAGACTAACTACTGTTTATCACCCATTTGCAGGCCATTAGGAAATAATAATAATAATAAAACTAATGTTTATTATGGAGACTGCAATGTATCTTAATTTTTTTAGGGTCCGTGTTGTTCATTTTCAAAAGGATGTATTGTACATTTTCCTTCAGTCATTTTGTTAACAAGACAGACCACGTAACTCAAAGAGCAAACAGCTATATAATATCAAATGACAACGTTTAATTCAGCAATCAGATGAATAAAAATAAATTAGTGCAAAAATTCTAGTTTCGACAGTCCCAAACGTAATAAATAATTACCGGCTTTTAAACTGTTTGAATTTCCCCATCGGATAGGGAAGATGCTCTTAAAATTCCCTTTAGTAGGGATTACTAAGAATCTATAGCGAGTTGCAACTGGGATTTTTTTCACAAAACTATTTTAACAGCTACGTAATTTTAAAGACTTTCACCAGCATGTAATACGAACATTTTCTAATGTACCTTACATAGTATAATATGTTTCTGTATTTTAAGTGCGATTAAAAACCATCATAAGAGGTGTTAAATTGCTTATCTGCCGTATTTAAAACGAATTTGATTTTAATACAACCTGCTATGCATAACAATTTGGACATGATAAATAAATGACTGAATTAAAAAAAAAATTATTTACAATCCATTGGGAGCATAATGTGCATTGTGGTTGAAAATGAATTTTTTAATGTACTACCTGCACATGGCCCAGCATTGCACAAGCTTTCTCTACTTTTATAAATTTTCCCTTTCCTTTACAAAATCAGCACTTCCAATACTCTTTTTCAAAATGACTTCCACCACCTCCCCCTCCTCCGCTTAGGCAGGCTTTGCTCGGGCTTTTAAAGAGGGTATACCTTAAAATTCCCTGTTTGGAAATTTTTTCACTTCTTTTCTTTGTTAGGCAGGTTTATTCCCCCCCCCCCCGATGTTGCACAAAATTTTTTAAATGCGTAACCTATTGTCATGGAAATTCCCTTACCCCTCTCGCTATCAGAGCTGTCGAGTAAGCGAATAGTGGGACTTTAATATTCACTCACTCGCTTTCCAAATTTTTAGGCCCCGGAAACGAAAATGTACCTTTTTAAAAATGGTTGTATGTTGAAAACAGTAGAAATTTTTATAATTATAAAATTTCACACCTGTATTAAACATTGAATTAAAATTGTGAGCATTTTTTAAAATGTTTGATACACGGGAAAAAAGTTTCATACAATTATTTTTATAAATGAAGAAGTTATAAAAACTGTTAATTCCATAAGTAGTTATTAAATATTTAAAATTTGAGTATATTTTAAAAATTCTTAAAAGAAGTTTTCAACATTTTATTTTTTAAATCACTATCACTAACAACGGTAATTTTTTAACAAAAATACTGCTTATATATTTTTCGCAAAAAAAGAAAAAAAAAACGAAATACTCAAATTAAAAAAAACCCCGTAATTTTTAAGATATTTTATCAATCTTTGTACAGATTATGGATAACATCGTTCTATACACGAAAAAAATGTTTCATGAGATTATTTTAAAAATAAAGAAGTTATTAATTATTTAACTAGAAATTTGAGTATTTATTGAAAATTCGTAACAAACCCCCCAGTTTTTGACATTTTATTTTTTTAAATGACTGATTCTAAAAAAGAAAAGCCTGAACTTTTTATGTGTATAATATTTTTTCATTAAGATATTCAACTGGTTTAAAATCATCATTTTCATCAAAAAAAAATCGAAATTTCTTTTATAGTCTATTTATGTAGCCTGTTTAATAAACTCTCTAAAAATATTATACTTTTAATTCTGAGTCAATTAGAAAAAGAGTTATACCTATTTTTGTTTGAGGTAGTAAGCCAAAATCGAAACCGGAAGTGTGAGTTGTCGGTTGATTTTCAACAGCAAAATGAAATTTGTATTCTTTTAAAATATTTTAACGAATTCTTTTTGTGTTTAGTAAACTTTATTTCACTTAATAAATAATTTAATAGATATATTTGGCCTTCAAATAGGCAACAGTTAACTGATTGCAATGTTTCTTTTGATTTAAACGAGTTGCTATCTTTTTATCATTTGTGTTCAACATTAGATCTATTTTTAACTTTATTATTAGTACTTTTATATAGAGTTATAATTATTTTTAATTAAATTAAAGTTATCCTGCCAAAAATAAGATCAATGAGGTAAAAAAAGAAGAGATTTCCAGAGAGCAGAATTTGTTGGAAAAACGTTAAAAGGAAAACGAACGGATCTTTCAAATTCAGTTATTAATTATATTGAAAAGACTTATAATTAACTTTGCGATCAAAATCTTCTAAGAAAATGGTTCTTCACGGGAAAACTCAGAACTGCAAAGAGAGTCTTGGAGAGTGTGGAGTATAATCCCGAAAGACAATTTTGTTGAGATACAAACACTCCGTTTAAGAAATTATACCTCAATAATACTTTTTTATTTCTGGATTTGCTGGTCTATTATCTCTACTTTAAGAGTTAGGAATGGAATTATGTTCAGAAAAGAAAGGATATTCTTGATACCTCGACAAAACGAGAATTATTGTTTCTACGAGGCATTCTAAACCAGATAAGAAAAGGTCTCGTAAAAAAAGAAAGGCCCTTCAAAAATGCAAAAGCTTGAATTATGAGGTTCAAAAAGAAACAATATACAAATCTGGAGAGCTTTAAAACCTTCTTAAATCTTAAAAAAGCTTTATTGCAAATATAAAATTTATTTTGAATTTTCTGAAGAATGTTATTTTTGAACATAATGGTTAACGGTAAGAGTGATATTTCTTAAAGTAAATGAAATATTTTTCTGAAATTTTTTGAGTTTGTTCTTTGTATTATAATGAATGATTTCTACTAAAAGCTAAGGGTAATTTTTCAATTAAGTTATTTTTTAATGTAATTTTATATGGGAAAAAAAAAGGTTTATTAAGAAAATTCTCGGTTTTTTCATTTCGAACACCTGTATTTCATAATTTTACAGTAGAATTTGAGCTTTTTTTAATATAAAGCAGAGTTATATATAAACGTTAAATAATTATATTCTTGCATACATTTTATTTATTTTTGTGATATATATATATTTTAGAGTTAGCAAAAGAGCAATTTTTTGTAATATTTTGGTACAAATTTCTCAATATTTTGAAAAATAAGCTTTCAAAAAAATTCTTCTTGCTGTATTTTCATAGTTTTTTAACATACTTATTTAAAAAATAACAATTAAATAATTATTTAAGTTATATTTTAAAAAATCGTCTCCAAACCTAGTCGGATACCTTAACGCGAAAGAAAATGCAAGCGGAACGAATTAGAAATCAAACTCACAAAAAAGTATCGATTTTGTTTCATTTTAAAAAAATCATAAAAAATATAAAATGTAATTATTTTGTAAAATAAATTATAACGTATAGTGGCAAAGTATATGATCTTTCCGATTCTGTAATTATTTTTTGTCTGAGTCTCATCAAAAAAATTAGATGGCCTTTTAAAAACCTCTGGAAAAAAAAAAGTAGCTCCGAGATTTTGAATTGGCCCCTGGCGGGATAAAAAGGCACTAATTATGCGTTTTAAAGTTTCTAATTAATATATTTTTAACTAATAGGAATATTGGAATATAAGTTGTCAAAACGAATTCCTAGGATCATTCCCAATCTTTTGGTACCTTTGGCGAGTTTCTGCGTTGTGCGGTTCGGGAGAAGATAGAGTCCCATTGCCGCAAGCCGCATAGATAAATTTGTTTACCTACGAATTTTAACAGTGTAGATTGTATATTTAATACTATAATTTCATTGAAAATGCATAAGTACGTCAAATAACAAAGATTCAACTTATCGACAAACATATTTATATATATACAAATTTATCAAAAATAGCTTTTTTTTTTTAAAAAAAAATATTAATCCTTATGTAATATAAACTTAATAGAGAATGTTACATCTTAATTTATAGAACAGAAACAGCGTAGATGTATAATAAGGGTATAACCGAAGTACAAAACCACTGTGAATATAATAAAGAATAGTAACAACATAAATATTAAAGAAAAAAGTTGTATTTTCTTGTATCAACAAAAATTTTCAATATTTTATTAGACTTAAGGAAATATGTTTTAAGTTAAAAATATCTATTTAAGGAACGTGTATTTAATTTCAATCTCAGTTCCATTCATTCTTTCTCAATAAATAATGAAAGAGGAAGAAACCAAGCATGAAATCGAAGTGAAATTCGCAAGAAGCTTTGGAAGCAGTTAATAGGATCTTTCTCTTATCTAAAGACAATACATACGCCATATCCATTCAAAATAAATGTAGACGCTAATCTAGATTTCACTCTATCTTTAAGAATTATTTTAGAGCTATGAGAAATGGATTTATTTACAAATGGGGGGGGGGGAAATACAACGTTTAGTTTCTACATAAAAACTGACTGAGACTATTATAATAAGACTGACATTAAATTGAATGTTTAGCACTAAAAATAACAATGATAGCGACGGAGAAAATGTTTTCAGTTTATTTTGTCTCTAAAACCTATTACAAAGGATAAATTTTATTTATGCCTATCGCTTTCGAACTTTCATAATCCTAGGTATCTATAAGTAAACTTAAGTTTCAAATTGAATAATTTTATTTTAAAGTAAAGCATTGTAAAAGCTTCGGAATTTATTTTAAAGACAACTTTCGTTAAACATCCGGAGGGGTGGCGTAGTTGGTTTGACGTTGATCTGGTACGAGACTATGGTTGCGGGTACTATTCTGGCCCATGTCAGTAGATTTTCATCATAGAAAAAATAAATGGGAATATCAGAAAGTCGAAAATTAAAGAGTTTTTTTTTTTTTTAAAAAAAAAAAATACGCTTATTTATTGAAAGGAAACACAAAATACAAAATGCATTCTGACATAATTAAAAGTAAATTACACATTTACACTCATATAATATACTTAGAAATATATTAGTATTGCATAATGCATTTGATAATTAATTTATCAATACTAAATAAAGAACAAATTTACTAATTACTAGTGATTCTCCCTAGTAATTAGTAAGCCTGTTTTGCAGAAAAAAACATTTCCAAAGGAAGGTTTTATATTAGAAATAGACACTAATTTACTCCTCTATATTTAGTTGAGCATTGAACAAGAGTTTGCATTTATACAAGCGTTTTACGTAGACGTCCGATAGGTTGCCCAGATGGTTGCTCAAATGTCCACGAGAATGCCAGAAGTAATGACTATAAGATACAGACAGTTGTGCAGACACCTCAAAAACCTCTGCATCGCAGCAAGGGGGGTGGCGAAGGCTGTAGGGGGTCCAAAATCTGACTACCGCCAAATACGCATTTGAACTTGGGGCTCAAAACCTGACTTTCAGGGAGGTCCTAATATTCCTCGTTACGCCACTGTATAGAGAGCAACAGAGAGACTGGACTATTTTTTTAATAGCACTTGTTCTTTAGAAACGGATGATTGAAGAAATAAATATTTCATTTAATTTAAAATTATTTTGCAATATGTTCCAATTTAAAAATTAAAAAGGAAGAGTAACAAAATACTTATTCTATTACTTGAAAGTAAACTAATCCAAATAATTATTACTTAAGGTCATATTGTAGTTTTAGCATCAAAGTACATTATTATTACATTCAATACAATGCTATTGCATGGAGGGGGGCGATGAAAATTGTGGTTGAAAACTAGGTCTCCAGTTTTGAAAGTCAGAGAAGCACTGCCTTAGAACAGTGCTTCTCAAACTTTCAATATTTGCGACCCAATATTCAGTCATAATTTTCATCGCCCCCCCTTCCCTACAATAAAAAGGTATTTTATTCAATAATAACATTCTTTGACACTAAAGCTACAATACAGTTTTAACCTCTTAAGTCCACTGGCGTATATAAGCGTCTCTCTCTCTGCTAGTGAATTAATTGCCCCGGACGTATATATACGTCTTTCCGAAGTATGATCTT
>BMAV01008782.1:576523-587078 GCA_019973955.1 Trichonephila inaurata madagascariensis | reverse complement strand
GATTAGGGAGCGAATCGCATAACTTTTAATCCGCAGTTAAAGGATTATTTATGAACCTTACAAAAAAAATTATCAAGATGCATGTTCAATTTTATATATAATTTTATTAATGGCAAGCCCATGGAGTGATTGGTATTTATTAAACTTCTTCTTAACTTAGAATTATTAAATTAGTTATCATATAGATTGTGCAGTACTGATGCATTTACAAGTTTATTATATCAGTGTAATTGCGTACTTTATTTTTTATTATGTATTTTGAATGTATTTTGTTTATTTACTATCAGTAAATTAATATTTTTTTTTTAAAAAAAATCATCTTTTTTCTCCGAATTTTCAGTATGCTCGAGCCCTCCTTCTAGGTTAATCCCGCCCCCCTAAGGGGTCGCACCCCACAGTTTGAGAAACGCTGCCTTAGAATATTTACTATGTGAATGATATTCGGTAATTTTCCAGCATAATAGAAAAAGAAAGAAAAAAAATCATCACCAACAAAACAATTTTTTCTGAAGAATTTAATTATTTGTTTGGAATAAACGTGTAAAATTATCACCAGAGTTTCGCAATTACAATTATTAGGGCTAAATGCAAGATCAAAAATTGAATAAAATTTCGCATCACATATACCTTGTTTTGCTAGTAGAAAATTTTGATAGTATAAGAGGGACTTAATTATATTCTTTTCTGGATACGCATTGCATGAGATTCCCCTTTGTGGCTTTCTGAATTCTAAGAAAGTTTAATTTAAGTGAGCTATAGTTTTCGAGATTATGACTGATGTTTAAATTCTGTATTTAAAGCACCTTTTGTCTACATATTCAACAGATTCTTAAAACATTTCAATAACTCATTATTCCAGTAGATTTTACCAGACATGAAAATAAATAAAAAAACTTTCAATGGAAATATTCTATATTTTCTCCAAGATTTTTTGAAAAATTAGTTCTAACATTTTTAAAATTGTTTATTGATTTTCTTTAAAAAGTTTCAGCTTATTTAGATTAGTTAGAAAATGAAAATTTGTAGTAACATATGAGTTCCTTCTTTCTCTTAAACTTATACAGTCGTAATTATTTTTATCAAAATTGTAATGAATAACAGTTTCTTTCGCTTTATTATTCATTATTATTTCAGTGATATTTTTTGTGAAGATGATTTATTTGATATTAGAAAAAAATGTACCTAATGGTGAGCTTTAAAGGGAAAAAAATTATATACTAATAAAGTCATAAATATACATATGCTGTATATTAAACTGAATAAAATATAAAATATCCTAATAAAAATGTTCATAGTAAGAATATTCTATCACGGCTATCGTACAGTTTATTACTAGTTAACACTTATGAAAAACTTTGTCATGTATAGATTCGCGTGTACATATATACTACTCTTTCCTCAACGAATGTTATTTTATTCTATTCTGCATTATATGTAATAAAAATTACTACATCAATATTTACAGGAGATAGTTTCATTAATTGTATACTTCGAAGTAAATGATTTATGCAACAAATACTAATGCAAATACAAATACTAATATTTTTGAAATAAAGAACTAAGCTATATCGATTCATTAACAATTCAAAATATTAAGATAAAATCAAAAACACTTATCAGATACCAAAAGCAACTGATATTATTTTCATTTTTTTTTAATGTTTTAATGATGTTTTTTAAAATTGTTTCTGAGTTTGAATATTCGGTAAATTTCTCATTTCTTGTATCGAAATACAATTTGAATTTTCCTACTTTCTCCATAAATCAAAATTTCTCAAACTGTGGAGCGAAGCCCCTAGAGGCGTGATAACTCTGCTAGGGGACACGAGTATATTGAAAAGTTGAAAATAAAAGATTGCTTAGGAAAGTAAAACAAAATACATTCTGACATAATAAAAAATAAAATACACATTTACACTGATATAATACACTTATAAATATATCAGTAATGCACCATGTATTTTACAATTAATTTAACAATACTAAGTTATGAACACGTTTAATAGTTACCAGTGACACCATGGACTTGTTATATAAAAAATTATATCCCAAAATTAATATTGGTAATTTGTACAGTTTATAATTAATCCTTTAATTGCCAATTAAAAGTTACAGGATTCGCTCCCCATTGCCACCGTTTTAACTTTTCTTTATGGATAGTAGTGCACGGAAAAGATCATATTTCGCGGAAAGACGTATATATACGTCCAGGGCAATGATCGCTTTGGTTGAGTGCTCTATGGCGCTTAAGAGGTTAATGCCTTGCTGTAGCTTTAGTGTCAAAATATAGTGTTACTGAATTCAATACATTGTTATTGTGTGGAGGGGGCGTGATGAAAATTACGATTGAATATTGGGTCGCCAATAGTGAAAGTTTGAGAAGCACTGCCATAAATTGCATTTGATTAAAAGTAAACACAAATCATGTCAAATTGGAAATAATATCAGTTATCATTTTCAGATAAAGCTGACAAATGAAACACAAAATAATCTTGTAATACAACTTAACAATTGTCTTGCACGTGTGTTTCCTTAACTGGTATAAATTCGAATATAATGAATTGATTTGCAATTGATCTTAACATTCCTGTAGTTTTATTGGGTCAAAGAAGAACTCGTCAATCTTATCAAACACACATCCTTTACTGTACAAATTCTACTGTAACAAAATGCAAATCACAAAATTATTTAACAAGCTCCAAGCCGGAATCAAAACCATAGAGCTATTATTTTTCACAAATTCTATTTTTAATCAGTTGTAGAAATTTTTATCATTTAAAAAGTATAACTAATGATTTTCTTACGTACTATACCGTCGACAAATTTCGTCAAATAAAAACCATTGCCAAATGGTGTTACGTGCAGCCAATATTGGAAACCATTCCCATGCATTTTCAAACGCAGTAATAATAACGATGAAAAACTTCACCGACTTTTTTTGGATTGGCGACGTTTTCTGATTTGGTGAAATTGGTCGACAGTTCAGTTCGTAAGTACCAAAGATTTATACACTCAACTAAATCTTAATTAAATAGTTATATAAAAATATTTATGAATAAGGAAATATAACATTAAACGGCTGATAGATATTTTATCATCAAGAAAGTTAAGCACATGAAACTTCTTAGACAAATATCATTGCTCTCATTTGTTAGAAATTAGAAAATGAAGATAAATATATCTTTCTCTGAGAATAATTATTATAAAAGGGGACACATTTCCTTAAAATACCTTGCAATATATTAAGTCTACAGAGCTGGGAAAAGCAGAGTACAATCTCTTGCAAAGTAATAAAATTATTTTCATCACCAAAATAAACGATATCCCAAAAGCACAATGCGTTGATGTGATTTATCACTTAAACGGCTACACATACTATCCAAATTATTCTATTCCATTTAAATTATAGCAATCTTATTCTTCCTTATGGCTAGAAAGCGCACGTGTATAATTCTCCCTATTTTAAGAAATTGAACAAAGTTAAAGTGTGTAACAAATCTATTTGCAAGCAATCATTATCTTAGTATACCTCCTAAGTACAGTTAGATGTTACTAATGGGATTGTTAAAGCGTCTAGACGGGGTTCATGCATATAATTTATAATAGTACTTCACGAACTGGATATAAAAGTCAAATTAGCTTTCTAAATGCATGAAAAATACATAAACACATTTCGAACCATAATTACCCAAGATCTGATCAAGTTACTCTCTTCGTACCTGAATTTGTTTTTTAAATTTACTTAAATGCCATGTATTTTATTTTGAATAATTTATTTTGAAATTTAATAACGTAATATGAATTATTAGACAATATTGAAATACTCATATATATAAATGTATTCTACGGAAGCTGTTTAATAATTTAAACTAGTAAAAGATTAATTACATTTTCTACATGCATTATACATGTAAAGGAAATTTGTTACTGGAAAATTTTATATGTTATATATATTACATATGTTATACAAATTTCTTTCATATATATATATATATATATATATATATAAACTGCTGTTTGTAAGAAATGCAACACCATGAAGGTATCGTCATAATTAAATGAAGTAGTCACCATGGGCTGCAATATGTGCTGCTGTACGATATGGCATGGAGTCAAACAGATTTTGAGTATCTGCTTGTGGAAGAGAATTCCATATTGCTCGTATGCGCAGAAAACATTCGTCTTTTGAAGCTGAAGAACGTGGATCACAAGCGAGACGCCGACAAACCAAATCCCACATGTGCTCAATAGCTACATACTGGTGAATAAGCAGTCCAAATAAGAAGTTGCATCTGTTGGGCTGAACATAAGTCTCAAAGAGTCTTTGCGACATGTGAACATGCGTTAGCCTGCTAAACGATAGCTCCAGGGATGCCTTGAAGGAATGGAACGACTTCGGTCTATAGCACTTCACGGGCGTACATGTTGCTACTGAGATTACCCTCAATTAGTAGCAAATTGGATCGTCCATGATATGAAATTGCACCTCAAGCCATAAATTCGGGTATTAGGTCACTATGTCGTTCGATAACCCAATCTTGAAGGCAGCGTTCACCGGCTTAGCGTCTAACACGAATGCGGCCACAAATTGAAGCATGATTCATCTTAAAAGACAACTTGGTACCAACCAGCTTGCCAGGCTTTGTGCTCATGAGCCCATTGCAGACGCAGCCGTCGATGGTTTGTCGTAAGGGGGAACCTGTATAAAGGCACCCTTGCAGCAATTGACGGTGCAGCAGGTATCGATCGTCGCACTCTGACATCACATTCCTTCATCCATTGCCAGTTTACGAGTTGTTCGGTGCTCCTCGGTCCACCGCTTCTAAACTAGTATCACTGTGGAACTGTTCGGCTGCACACGAGCTCCTACTGCACGATAGGAAAATCCTTTTTGAAGAAGGCCGTAAATCCTCAGCCTCCCTTATTTGTGCGGGAATTTATCCTTATTTCGTTGTGGAGGCATACTTAGATCTCACTAAACTTTCACCACTAACAAATAATCATTATTTTCAAAAGTCCGCTACAGCCCTCTATTTATACGCTTTCAGTATCAGTTTAGAGGGTGCTGCGCACACCACGCATGATTGGTGGCTCTGAAACTACTATTTTACGTAAATCCTATAACTGATATTTGCCGCAAATTTCATTTAATTCTGATGATTCTTCCATGGTGTTGCACTTCTTACGAACAACTGTGTATATATATAAGTATATATATATATATATATATATATATGAAAAAAAACTCCGATTATACATAATAAGGGACATATACCGTGGTGTCTAAAATTGTGGATACTTTTTTAAATTGTTAGGTTTTTTAAGTTTGTATATACTTATAGAAGATTTTACGTTGCACAAAATGCTAAGTATTTTATATCATTTTAAAGGAAATTTCCTTCTAAATTCAATACAAAAAAATTCAAATATTTGCAAAGCAAAAAAAGTTATGCTGTAATAACTGTCGAAATACATTAAATACTAATGATTGCATTGAGTTATCGGAACTTAGTGAGGTTTACTTTAAACTTTATTACAGCTTTACATCGATGTTTCATTGAACTGAAATAGTTTTAAGGTCTTCCTTCGTTAATAAATGATGACAGGAACAATTATATCCTCAATTAGTTCCTTTTTATTTCATGGGTACCTCATCCGGATAAGAGGTTTCAAACGGTGTCACAAGTTTTCGATAGGATTAAGGTCAGGACACTTTTCTGGCCAGGATAAGAATCATATTTAGTCAAAAAGCAATGGAATCAAATAAAAGAGTAGAATCGACACATGTATGACGAGAAAGTGGAATTTCCTTTGTTAAAACTACATAACAGGTGGGTGGTTTAGTGACTACATCTGGGGACTGAGAGTTTTACTTAAGATGTCAGGAGACAAACTTAATAAAGAAAAGCAGGAAATGGCCGAAAAAGGTGCATCACATCTGTTAATGACAGAACAAAAATTCTATGTTTAAGAGATAAAATAATTTCATGGACATCCATCAGATGGGATCTGAGTGATGCTGATGTTTCTTTCAGTTAAAAAAATATGTTGTAGACTAAAGGTAGAATTAAGACTAAAAGGTAGAATTCCACAAAAAAAGCCGTGTCTCAACTAACAACAGCAGTAAAAGGGCCTACAGGGGGCAATGAAACACATTAATTGGACAGATGATTTTTGGGTACAAGTTATATAGAGAGACGAAACTAAAATATCGATATTCGGTAGTGATATCCTAAAATATGTAAGACGCAAAATAGCAGTATCCAGGCAACTTGACAGTATCCAGGCAACTGTGAAGTACCCCCATAGTCTTAACACTTAGTCATAAATATCAGCAGATGGTATCGGGCGCCTTCATATCATGAATGGGACACTGAATGTCATAAAATACATTGACACCACTCCAGAACCCAAACTTCTGCCTTCCATCAAGGATCTATTTACCAGCAATACTTCATTTATTTTTCAGTAAGATTCTGCTTCTTGTCACACAGTAAAGTAATTGAAAAACTGGTACCTTTCTTAGATGATTGTGTTGTTGTCTTGGCCAGAAAACAGTACTGACCTCCATTCTATCGAAAACTCGTAGCACCATTTGAAAACTTGTCCGAATGAGGTACCCATAAAATAAAAAGGAACTAATTAAGGATATAAATGTTTCCTGGCATCATGTAATAACGAAGGAAGAGCTTAAAGCTACTTTCAGCTGAATGAAACATCGAAGTGAAGCTGTAATAAAGAATAAAGACAACCTTACTAAGCTCTGATAACTCACTGCTATCATCAGTATCTAATGCATATCGACATTTATTGCAGCTTAACTTTTTTTACGTTGCAAATATTTTAATTTTCTTTTTTTTTTTTGTATTGAATTTAGTATTAAATTCCCTTTCAAATAGTATAAAATGCTTAACATTTTGTGCAACGTAAAATGTTTTATAAGCATACAAACTTAAAATATCTAACAATTTAAAAAAAGTGTCCACAATTTTGGCCACCACTGTACTTCTTTTTGAAAAAAATAAGAATTATTAGATGATAATTTGTTCAGTAATAATCAACATTGTTATAAATATAAACTACTTTTATTAAAAAAATCTCATTTTTTGAGTTGTGAATAGTGTTCAGTATGTGTTTCAATATGATTAATTTAAAAATTACAAACCATTTATTTTTCTACATTTTTTTGAGTTAGTATCTATATTAGATGGTGAAGAGGAGATTATAAATAGTAAATATATAACTACTAATTTGGTCTTTTAGCAGTGCAAATACTAATGAAACTTTAACACTAAAATTTGTAAAGTATAATCAAGAAAAATAATTTTTAAATCATCTTATTTTTTTATCATTAAGAAAATAGCAAACGTATATTTTCTCAATTAAATGTATCTTCATTGTAGAGAAATATTTTAAATAGATGAAAACCTATTATGAAATTTAAGATTTTTGTACTGCTAAATATGTTTTATTTATATGTTTATATAATTTATGTATACATATATATTTATATGTTTTATATGTTTTATTCTTAAAAAAGTAAGTGTTATTTAAATATCCATGCATATTTTTACCTATTGCTTACATTATTTATCTCAAAAAATTATAAAAAGTACAAGCTATCACTAGTAAATTATAATTTATTTTGAAATTTAATACTTTTCATAGAATTTCTATGGAAAATAGAAAAAGTAATAAATTAACACAATTTGTGTAATAAACATTTATTTTAAGTAGTAATACAGTTGTGCAAGACACAATAATTATTAAGGCACATTGTGTTGCAACATTTCATTAAATTTAAACTTTAAAGGCGTGTTCGTAAATATTGTAAAATAACATTTTAAAAGCTTAAAACTAAATTTAGTTAAATTTCTAATCTTATAAATCACTCAAATCCTAATTTTTTAATTGTGATTTTCTGATCGTTTTGTCACATTTTCATAACAGTATAGGGCAGACTTTTTCAAAATGTGGGGAGTGCCCCCCTAAGGGAGCGAGCGTGATAATGCTACGTGAGGATTACGTAGTTGAAAATAAAAGATTATTTTTAAAACAATTATTCTTTTACTGAAAAGAAACAAAAGATAAATACCTTTTGTTACATTTACACTGATATAATAGAAATGTATCAGAACTGCCCAAGGTATTTGATAATTAATTTTTCGATACTAAGATAAGAAAAAGTTTAATAATTGCTACTGACTTTTTCAATGGGCTGGTCATATTCACACAAAATTTAATGCTTGTATTGATAATTTGTACGGTCTATAATTAAAATCGCATTGTAACTTGAACGTCATAGTACAGAATACATCATTGACTTCAATACATTGTTATTGTACGGAAGAGGTCACGATGAAAATTATGATTTAAAATGGGGTCGCAGAAATTGAAAGTTTGAGAAGCAGTGGTAAAGTATTAAAAGACAATTTTAGGTATCAAAATTTTAATAATTATCTGGATATAATTTCTGCTTCGATACGATGTAAAGAGGTTGATATTTTTGAAATCTATCTAGGCTCAAAATCCACCTGTTGGCATGGTGTGAAAATATGGAGGTGAGGGGTCCAGCCCAAGAGTTATTCTCGTTATTTGTCTGCGCTTTAGAAAGAAAAAAATCTTCTCTAATAGCCATGTCTCTTTTGTTTCTTTTTTGCATCGCTTCAAATTAAAAGCTACTCTCAATTGTCTTTATGGTTCGGCTGGAGGACGATGACTATTATGTATTCCCACGTCATCTGTCTAAGGAATTCCATTTGGTCTCTCCCTCTCAAAATGCTAAAAAATTCCGGTTCCAGTCTATCGTTAGAAATCCTTCCATTCACTCTAAACTAAAACCATGTATTAAAATTGTCTCTACAATCCTGGATCAAATTCCTTAGGTGTGATTAGATTAGTGCTCTTATGTGGCCACAGGAGGGTTTTTTTTCCTCCTTTCCCAAATGTTTCCTTTCTTTTTTTGTACGGTGCATTTATATTTTATACTTATATTACTTTTGATATATTTGCAAGAATGCTGGGATAATGTATATTATTTTTCTTTCTCTTACCTTTTATGCTCTTTGTTATCATTTTCAGCTTTGTATATGTGTACCTTGCAATAACATATGTATTTCTTTTCATTTACCTTTATAATTTGTAATATATGATTTTATGTCTTCTACCATATAAAAGGTAGACTATGATTTTGTTCAACAAAGATTGAACGCTGGGGTGGTAGTTTCCCGGGAAATCGTGTTGTAGCTCTAAACCTCTTTCAAGTGAGTTGGGTTCCCTTGGGCATTCCGCCAATACCCATCGTGCTACTTCCCAGTGTGACGTAAATTAAAACAAATCCATCAACAACGTGGAGCAAACTGTTAACTTACAAAACATTTTAAAAGTGGTCTGTATGCTGTTATTTGTGCGCTGTTGATTTGTGTGCAAAACGAAGCTCATTTGCCTCGGATTCGAAAGCATTTCCATCACATGTAGGTGTGCCTGGGAACGAAGCTGCTGATGAGCTGGTTGGTAGGGGTTGTGATCTTTCTAACCCCAGTTCCCCTGTTTTAACCCATTCAGAAATTCATTCCTTCCAAAGAAATAAAATGAATTTGACTTGGCAAAACCCTCCTGCTCACTACTCATATTCAGCTAAGAGTCCTGTCCTATCTTTACAGTGCAGGAGCTCCAGGGCTCATCAGACGGCCTTGACCCGCCTTAGAAGCGGTCGCCTGCTTAATATGACTTTTGTGCAGGGTGTAAAGTCTTTCTTTACCTGTCTCTACTCCCTCCCTGCTCCTCCTGCTCATCTTCTGGACTGCTGGGACATTTCCCTGCGACAGTTGAATGAGCAGCAAGACCTGGTGTGTGACACTATTACGCGGAAAGGTCAAATTGACTTGGTGTAGGCTTCCCTACTCCAAGGGGATTGGAAACAACAACAGCATTGAAAGTGGATACACAAGAAGATAAAATTGCTTGGGAAATAATTATTCCTTTAACATCTCCAATTAAAAGCTACGCATTCTCTCCCCAGTGCCATTGTTTTTCACATAGAAGCTTGTATGTAGTATTTGGGGGAAGAAAGAGTATGCACAATTAAGCAAATTTTGTCTGAAACAAGTAAATCTTTCGCAAAAACTATCAAGGTCCTTCCTTTGCATTCCATAGCCCTCGGAATAATTTTACTGATAGAAGAGCAAATAAAATAATCATGTTTCGGAAAGACGTATATATACGTCAGGAACACTCAACGCACCGTCTGAGTTAGATGAACATGTACGCCATCAGCAGTTAAGGGTTAAAGAAATAAATATATATTTTTAACATCTGCCATCACAAGAAATACTATGACATATATTGAAATGACTTCTATTACAACCATTAGTAAAATACATTCTGAAATATATATAATCTATTTTATCTATAAATTAATAAACTTCTTCTTAATTAAAAAAAAATTAGCTGCAAGCTACATTTGCTACAGTTCATGTAACTTTTAATATAGTCGCGGAAACACTTTTCTGTCAATTAAGACATCTACTCCTAAGAGAGTAAATAGTTGCACAGC
>BMAV01008782.1:558006-576232 GCA_019973955.1 Trichonephila inaurata madagascariensis | reverse complement strand
TTATCAAGTGCTTGTACGCATCTACTGAAGCTAGAAATTTATAGGGTCCTGAATATTTGACCGTGATAAGTAGAATATACCACGTAAGCTGCTACACCAAAGTCGAACAAAGTTAGTGGTGTGAACCTTTTCAATAAAAAAACAAAAAGTGTGATAAACTATACTTATACACTAATAGCTCATATTTAAGATTATAACTTTATATTAAACAATACTGTTTTGTACTTCCGAAATATAATATTACTATTGAATAGTAAGTTTTATTTCATTTTAGTTTGTTCTCTCTTAAATAAGCACATTTTAAGAGTAAGCTTTTTGCTAGGGACAAACCAGCAGCAGAATAATGATGAATAAATAAATAATTAAATTAATAAAATAATCAATAAATAAAATTTTTAAAATGAAATAAAATAAATAAAATAATTTTTTTTTAAACAAAAATTACGTTTTTTTACAAATTTACAAAGACTGTTTTCAAAAACAAAACACTCTTTAAACTGTATCAAATGAAAATTCACAAAATAAAATAATAAGTATCCCTAAAATAAGAGCTTAATTTTTTTTTCTTGCCATTGTTGTTGCAAATTTGGAAAAAAAATATAGATTGTGTATATGCGAAAAAGTTACTCATAAATAATGAAATAAATTTTTTTTAACTATCTACATACTTAGAGGTTTCAGTAATAAATTCAGAATGTTCTATTTTCATTCCTAGCATGCTATAACTAGAATATTCATTTGACTCATAACTGATAAATAGTCCCTAAAGGAGTACGTAAAGGAAAATTATTTCCCTGGACCATTTGCCCTTAAATAACTTTCCTTGAATTTTCATAAATAAAACCTTCTTTAACGCAAGACGATTGCTATAATAAAACATGAATAAATTCTTATATGTACTGGTTAAATAAAGTAGAAAAACATGAAACTTCGCATACATGGTAATGTTGTTAGGGAGGTAATAAGGTAATGTTAAAAATAATGTAGAAAAGTGATGTGAATGTGCATTAGAAATTCGGGTTATTTGTGAAATCAATGAGATTATGCATATTTCAAATGTTGCAGAAGAAAGCATTATGGCTCAAACATTACAACTTTTTATAAAAATAAGATACAACTACAAAATAAGCAAAAGTACCGTCGTGTATAGTTCTGTATAATATTATAAACTTTGCATAGTGCGTAGCTTTCGAACTGCATAAATGGTATCAACACTTTGAAAACTCTCAGAGACAAGTTGTAATAAATTAGCTGAGAGTAATAATAGCTAAATAACAACTATTTCTTTCTGGAACTGCTCTTACGCAATGGGGCTACGTGTACCGGAAAGCTGTTTTCGGATATCGCAACAACAATGGCAGACGGACGAAGTAGCAGAGTGGTCCTGGTACTTGTGTTGTTGATTCACAGGTTCAAAACATAGTCTCAACAATAAAACGCCAAGTATATCGGTAATTGCATATTAAATCCGTCTAATCTCAATGCTTTTCCGTTGGCATAGTTTGGAAGTTTGAAGAGGAAAGTTCCTGCTTAAAAGTCGTCCTTGGTGCTTGGTCACGATACATAATTATGAGATCCATTGCCATTAGCCCTCGTGTTGCTTCTCAGTGCGGCCTAAATTAAAATCAAATGAAGTAACCGCGAGAAGAAGACTGTTACACAAGATTTTGTGAAAATGGCTTGTATGTCAAACGTCAAGCTGTTTGCGTACTATTGACTTAATAACTTGCTTGCAAAGGGAAGAACTTTGCAATGAATTCAAAGGCCCGAAATTGAACAGACGATCACTGTAGTGATGCTTTCCAATGGAACACGATTCAGGTTATAGAATGAATGTCTTTTTAACATAATCTGAAGAAAATGTACAATGCATTACTGATCAACTAACGTTACAAAACCAGATCAATATAATGGCTGTGATGGTATGGGTAAGCGTAATATCTGATGAATACATGTGTGGACCCCTTCAGGTCTTCAGATGAGATTCTGTATAGGAAGTATGGTATTAAGATGTTGCTCTAAAATCTCATGTCCTTTTATAAGATGTAATGGATCTGCATTGATGTCACACAATTTTTATCTCTACCTTAAGGAATACACTAAAAGCGAAGGTTTTAAATAAATACCAAAAGAATACAACAGACATAACTCCTATCTACGTACCCTGTTTGAAATATACTTGGGCAAAAATGTTTCAGCTTGTCAGATTCCATGAAAATATATTTCTGTATTCAAAAACACTCTTTCATACTGACGATGAAATCTTTCACTGGAAATGATCCATACAATCATTTATAGCATGAAACATCGCTGAGATGCTTGAGTTGATGGTAAAGCACCTACATACAACATCCAGTAATTTGCTTTCTTCACTTGCAGCGACAGACGAAGTTAATATTTTTCTCCATTTTATACCAGTTACCAAAATTAAGTAATGTATTTATTTTATGCGTACTGCACATTTAATCCTTTGATTTCTAATATAGCATTCTAAGTTTGTCCAATTCCATTCTATTCAGCTTTTCATTTCATACCTTACTGAAAGACATAACCATTATTTTTAACCTTTGAACAGTAATATATATATAGATGAATAATGAAGCTGTAAAATAAGTATTTTCCTAAATAATATTTTAGATTTCTCAAAAGACAATTTTGATTACTTTAATCAAAAGTATTAATTAAAAATAGTCTGTATGGAAAGAGTTAGCGAATACAAGTTAAAGTTATTACACTAGATAAAAAAAAGCAAATTATTAGTAAAGACAGCTATAAATTTTCATTAGAATATTAATTTTTAAACATTTTCTTAATTGATTTCGAATTATTATTATCTCATATTTATTTGGAATTTTTTTTCTTTAAAATTTTAATAATTAATTAGAATTATGAATACATACACACACACACACACACACATATATATATATATATATATATATATATATGTGTGTGTGTATGTCCCGGGAAAACTCTATTAAACTCACAGTAAGAAGAAACAAATCGATTTATAACAATTAGAACTACAGTTGTACTTAGCGATAATGAAAGAATAATTAATTACAAAATACCTCGTACATTTTATGCGCACACATAATTAAAAATCTGGACTTCGATAAAAGTCGTTTTAACTAACATTTAACAGTAAGAACTTTTCATTTGCTTAGTTTATTTGTTTCAATTACTTAAATTGAAATTATTTTTCTCTTGCTAAAAATGCTTCTCTTATTTTTTATTCAATTACGAGTAAATATTCATCCTTTAATGTCTGACTTTGGAAAGGTTATTCTCTGATGAGCTAAGCATAGAGCTTGAAGAATAACAGAACTGCATATTGCTAATAATAATCTGGAGGGTAATTCACACTTAGGGCAATTATGGCAAATGTGTTTAATCAAGAATATCGATTTCCTATGCAATTATCAAACAATTCTTTGTGAATATTAAAGCTTTTTTTTTTCTGTATCTACTTTTTCGATAATTAGGAGCTAATCCTAGGGGAAATTAGTGCCTTTATTTCTGATCCTGCAGTAAGAATTGCGTCATTATTTTTGACTTATTGAATAATGGAAACGAGATTCTCTCTCGAAAAGGTACTTTCTTTGATTTCAGTTTAATTTTCATTTCCGAAAGAGACTGGTTGAATCCGATTTAGAATGAAATTATTGATGGATTGTGGTATTAAGAGAATGAAAATTATATATATATAGCGTATTAAAAGTAAAAAAAAGAACTATAAATTGCTTCGAAAGCATTCGATTTATGTATAATGACTTCAAATTCAAACCACTAGGGCACTGCTTTCAGGTTAAAAGTAATTGTTTCATTGCGCCTAATGAATAAATTTTACGTAAAAGTATGCGTATGTCTCTGTGTTCCATTATTGTATTGTATTGTAATTCTTATATAAAAATAAATTAATGACTTTTTCTTACATTTATATTTGCTTACTTACATTAATCAACGAAGCAAACCATTTCCTAGATTCTAACAATGCATAATTTGTAAATATAAATGCGTCTTAGAGACAAAGAAAATTTTTTCTGGCCACCTTGCAAAGATTTTTTAGTTATCACACTTTTGCAAATTACAAAATCATACAATCTCTTATTGGTCATGGTATTTTTAAAATACACCTCAACATATTTAATTTATTTCCTTTCTAACATTAGGACTGCAGTGTAGGTGGTGAACACTGTTGAACATGTTATGCTCTTTTTTTTTTTTTTTTGTTCAATATGTAAATGTTCAATATGTAATGTTCAGAATGTAAATACCTGAAAGTTAAACTACAAGTTCTTAAAAGCAACTTGCCTAATATTTTTTAAATTGTTTAAAGAAAAGTTTCTTTCACATTAGTTTGCCTCTTCATTGATTTGATTTTGTAAATTTTTCCTTACTTTTTATTTGTATCTTCAATATATTGAATTTGTTACGCAATTGTTTATATATATATTATAATTTGTACTAGTTTGTCATAGTAACTTATTAACTTATATGTTTTTGTTACTTCACTATTTCGTAACTTTTGTTTTGTCATTTTTTTTTTTTATTTTATTTTATTTATTTATTTATTTTTTTTTTGTGTTTTTTACTTACTTCTGTAAATTTCATTGATATTTGTGGTACATGAGAAATATTTTATCTGTCTTCAATAAAAAAGGAGTATTAATTGCATTCAATGTGAAATATATTCTAGTACTTCTTCACTTTTATTTTATATATATATACATGAATGTAAATAAACAGTATTAGAAATTAAATAATGAATTTTAAAATTTTTTAATGAGTTGAGTTCTAAGTGATTTAATGAAATCAATCAAATTATTTAATTCCACAAACTTAGTAAAATAATTAAGAAGATTTTTAAAGGAATTAAAAAATATCAGAAATTTTTTTTTAATTATATTACACTTATATGAAAGAAAAATATATAAATTATAATCGAAAACATCTAACTTCCAAACTCAAATTAATATGAGTGGACTTATTTTAAAGGTTTTTTTTACTAGAGTTATTAACTATATCTATCTATGACACAATTATGGGACACCAAAAGGTTCTTTTTTTTTAATTAATGGAATATACCGAGATTTAAAGGAAAAAAAAAGAACTCCAATGCTTTTAAATACTGTGGTTTTTCCAATGCATCATTAAGTGATAGTAAATATTTACTGTCGTTGAGCATGTTTCCCTCAAACTGCCACTGCATTTCTGTGCGATGACTAATTGATAGATTATTTAGATGCTAAGTCTCATTTAGATACTGTATAAGGACTGTATGTGACAGACTTTTCAGTGTTATGTGATCCGAATATATATTTTATAAATTATTTTAACTATTTTAAATTATTCTATACTAGATGTAAATGTACCAGTAAATAATTAAACTCATTGATTGTTGAAAAAATATTCTAGTTTAGAGAAAATCTAACTTTAGAAATAATATCTAACTCGTGAAAGATATTATAAATATAATATTAACTGCATTTATTTTGAATTAAAGGTGATGCAGTCTTATTCTTACACAAGAACTGTCCATCGTGTATTTTGATGCTTGAGAGAGAGAGAGAGAGAATCTCTGTAATTAACTTTCACTGAATCATTGAAAATGTTTTACACTGCTGGAGAAATGTAGACACGCATAATTAAAATCTTATTTTCGTCTTTATTAATATTTCGGAAAAAATATTTAGCGGCTTATTTTGTTAAAAATTTGAAATAATACTGTAAAAATTTATTTTAAAAATTAAAAAAAAAGGAATCTTTAAAAAACTTTATACTATATTATCTCCATTGTCAATTTAAACTCCACAAAAACATTTTTCCCCCACCATATAAATTTGCCTTAATTTTAAATTAAAAAAGTAAACGCTTAAAAACAACTGCATATGAAAAGTGAGTTTTTATTATAATAACACAGAATTATTTAATAACAATGAACTCCTTAAGCCATTTTATCACAATTGAAACCATTATTCTCGACACACATTCACAAATTTTAATGAATGACAATATTTTCTGAGGAATTTTTAAAGTTATTTAAGCAAAACAAAAGTATAAGCAATAATTAATTAAAGGGCAAAAAAAAGAATATACCTCTAATTATAGGATCTGAAAACGAAATTGCATGTGCACTTTCTTCAAAGCTTCTATATATGTTTCACAACTATTATCTCTACGAATTCCTTTCAATTTCTTCTAAACACGGTCGCTTTCTAAGGATGTTAAATAATTAACTTTAAAAGAGCTGCGCAAAAAAATAATTCCTTAAAAAGAAAATGGTCCGAGTATTGAAAGGGAGAGTGGTTTGTGTAAGGACGAGTTTTAATTACCCATTATTCCGCCTATTATTATTTACCCTTCACAAACACGCTCCATTGTCTTTTTTAGCCGTTACCGCCATTATTTTTGAGTTTTGCTTTTTACATAAATTTCCTCTTCCTGATATCACCGAAAACTACCTCGATATACCTTGTATATGTTGAATTAAGAGAAAATGGGCACTTCATTAAAATAAGGTGGAAGCTATTCTTCGTAAAAAAAGCTTTTATAATTATATTTGAAAGTTATTTACGGAATGATTTCATGTGAGATTTTTAAAGTGAGTTAAAACAAATTTCAAGAGTTAATATAAGAATAGAGAGATTTGTGAAAATAATATATTTATAATATGTATATTTTCTACATACAGTCACAAGAGGGGGCTACATCTTTAATAAAATTAAATATATTTTGTTTTACATTAGAACTCTAGGCATGATTCGGGCTCTCTTTAATCCAAAATACATTTCGTATCAATATTTTAGTTTTTAAATAAATATAGACTTACTTATATTTAATCTTACTTTTTTATTAATATATACTTTTATGTGGTGCTGACCTAAGTTCATTTTGAAATATTAACATGGCGATGTGTTCACTTTTCTTAACAATATTTTGCACAAAATATTTTTATTTTAATATTATTAAGCAGTTTTTATTAATCTCTAATGTTATATTTTATTTACTAATAGCATTAGTGTAATTTATTTTTTAATAATTATATTTTTATAATATTTCCTCCTATGACCGGTAGTATAAGCAATTTACAGGTGAATGTTGGCTCACCACAAAACATTGTTTAAAACTGCATTCTTGGTTCAAAGGCCAAGAGTTTGCTATTACAGTACTGTGGCTAATATTTCTAACTGTTCTGTTTAGTTATACTGAGGATTATAACTGTTTGTATCTATTTTTATCCTTCTTCTTCAATGGCTCGACAGCCCTGGGTGGGCTCTGGTCTTCTCCAGATGTTTTTTCACGGCATCTCTACTTTTGGCAAATGTTTTCCAGTTTTTGACCTTTAATATATATTTGGGTCTTTTTCGACACAATCCATCTTAAAAGGGGGTCTGCCCTGGATCCTATTTCCCATGGAATTTGCCCGAAAGAATTTCTTGCAGGAATGGTTTAATTAATTCTAAACAGATGACCAACCCATTTAAGTCTCAGTAATTTGACAAATTTTACAATATCAGGTTGTTTATAAATTTTTTAGAGATCTAAGGTAGATCTTATTCTACAGGATTCATTCACTTGGATCTCACCAAGAATGCAGCGGAAGATCTTTCATTCAAAAATTCACAACGCTTCCTCATCTTATAAGACGTTTGTAAAGAAGCAATTTAGTTCTTCATTTGAGAAAACTGGATATTAAATAACTCTTCAAGGCATAAAAACATCTATTTACAGTAATGATTCTTTTATAAATTTCTGTTGCCAGCTAGTTTTTATTATTTATCTCAGTGCTCAAATAAATAACACTGTAAACTTTTTCAAATTTATAATTGCTAATTTCTATGTCACTATGTTGTAAGTCGACTTAAAAAACAAGGTAAATATTTAGTTGCATTCTCGTTTACAAATAAGTTAATTCTTTCAGCACTTTGTATATCTTTACTAATGTAGATTATATATATTCGAGAATTATATTAAAACAATTTAATAATGGCTCACTAAAATAACTATTTCAACGTATCTTACAATATACATTAATAATGAATAATACAAATTTAATAATGTATTTTAATGACAAATATCGTGTTATAATTTTAAATAATGAAATTAAAATTATCCATTTAAAATTACATTTTTTTTTGGTTATATAAAAGTAATTTAAAATTCAAATATTTTTTTGTAAAAAAAGTATACATCTAACTCATGCATTTTAATATATATATTAAGATTTGTATTCAAATGCTGAATTGTTTCTGCGCTCAGAAGATGCTTCAGAAGATATCTATAATTACTTTAAAACTTGATTTAAATTTTAAATGTAAAAAATAGTTAATAGCATTTTCTCAAACAAATTGAGAATTTATTTTACGGCTAAAGTTGTAAAATAATTTGCTTGTTCTAAATCTTGGCTTCTCTTAAAATTTTCTTTAAAAAAAATGGTTTTTATTTAAACATTTTTCAAGAAATCAGAACGTGAGTGTTTCATATTATATAAAGTATTAACGTTATTTATTTGTATATTGGTTGTAAAATTAAGATTAGAGGCTTAGTATTTAAAATTCTTTGTCAGACTAAAGAAAGAATTATTAATTGTTGATGTAATTATTAATTAGACCAGTAAATTCATTTAAATTTTTGCTATAAATTTTTATGCTAAACGAATTTTTTAGTATTACAGTTTGAGACGGTTCATTGCTAAAAGAATCGTTTATTGCGGAAAATTTTACTAAAAGTTCTCGTGTTGTTATGTAATACTTTTTTCTCGATTACTTTGCCCATATCTTATTATTAATGGAACTGAACCATCCAGGAAGAGGCCCATCTCTAACGTCAAAATTACTATTAATAAATTTAAGATACTAGATTTTTGCTATATTTTATGAGTTTATCTTCACCTTGGGACAGGCATATATTTGGGTATATCACCATGGAATAGAACTCGTAATAGATTATTATCTGTAGACGCTCATTCGATGAGCAATTCACGCACTTCTAAATAGACGAATATTATACGTTTTCATAGTAAATAATTTTAATTAGACAACTTTTTGTTAATTTGAATTTAAACCTGTCAACGCTAATCAGAATAAGAGATTTTCCTGTAAATACGGTTTTAACTGTGAGAAAATGTTCTATGACAAGCATATTAATGGCATTTTTATATTAATTTGATCTGATTTTAAAAAAATGCTAATGTATTAATTTCTTATCCATTTTAATTTTAAAAATGAAATATATAGCCTATAGAAATCGGAATTAAGAAAATAATGTATCACATAGCTAACTAGGTAACGGATTTAATTATGTGTTTTCTAAAATGTGATATGATTAAGAAAATTATTATAAATATAATTAAGAAATACTATTTATTTATTTCGAATGTATACAGTCTATAAGACTAGTTTCTAAAATGAGGTATACACAGAGTGGTACTTGAGGATACGCGATAGAAGTAGAATATATACATATATGTTTATATTTCTATTTATATATTAAATGTGATACTTAATGTAATTATTTTCCTTCTAAGAATATGTGGTGAAAAGATTTGGAAACCAATGGCCCATAAGATAATATTCGCATAACGTAAGAGCATAATTCTTTGAAAGACACAAATATTCACTTTGTATCTTGTCATAGCTGTCTTTTCGATAAAATAAGAAACCTTTGTTCAGATGAATTGCTTTTATACATAAATTATGCATAAATCAGTATTAAATTCATAACAGTAAAAGCTATACATGATTTCAAACCGCTTGTGGGATGTGTTTCACAAAATTGCCCTATTTTACTCCAATGCATAAGTTATAACACATAAAAATCTGCGTTGCTCTTTTTTTATCGACTTAAAGTGATTGTGCCGCAGGTATTTTTTAAATCTTATCTTATTCCCTTTAGGGAAAAGTCTTGCTCACAGGACTGTTTAGTAGAATGGATCATAAAATGCAAGCTAGAGGATTGAAAATGTGTTTTAAGTAAAAGGTATTTCTTAATGTCAAAAAAGTACTTTCTTAATGATTTCAAATTTTATGTCCTTATTTGTAAGTTTTTTGCTATATAGTTTAAAAAAAAAACCAAATGGTATTTATATTTAAAAATTGTTGCTTTCACTAAATGCGTTTAATATTTTGAGATAATTTATCTTTTTCGAATGCAATTTTTTAAGATGCAAGTTGTTTTATTATGAAAATTCCGGTTTTTTCGTTTATAGTCATTCCAAGAAATATACTTTATTTCTAAAGAAATCTCAGTGAACAAGTGATAATAATGAATTCATTTACTATATAAAACAAACTTCATTTGGAAATAAATCTGGTGATTACGTTAGCCAGAGGAAAGGTGAACAAGCATTCGAAAGTTATTCTGTCTGCAACAGAGCATTATTCTGTAGAAACATAATCCCATACGTCCGTGAAAGAAAGAGCAATAGCACAAGTTGTAGAACCTTGTCATGTGTTTCGGAAGAAGTGAAGGAGGAGAGAGGCGCTTATCAAAGGAAATTGCATCATATTCCATTTCTCATGATAATCAGGCACTAATTCTTCCAGGAACTACTACATATTGCTCACATTCACTTACGTTCGAAATACAAATTTGTAATTTATTATAAAGGCCCATTTCCTGTTTAATATAAATATATTATATTATTTGATTTTTGAACAAACTCACTCACACACAATCCACAGACATGAACACATGCGTTGAAGAACATTACGTTAATTTTACTATAATTACTATAATTTTATGCGGACTTCATTTGTAGAAAAGTGTTTTAGACCTCCAACCTCTTAAGTTTTATTGTAACTTGTATATCTTATCATTCCATTCACCTTAAGTAGAGTATCTCTCAAATTCAAACATTACCGTTTAATTTGGATAAAATAACTTTTCTAGCATTTATTTTCTATTCAACTTCTGTAAACACACCCTTAAGTATTTTAGAAATATAGCATTTATTTTTCAGATCAAAGCTTAAAATCAATTCTATAATTCTAGCTTTAGAAGTCTAAGGTGTCACTTTTTGCAACTGTGAATCTTGTTGTAATTTTAACTGTTTAATTACACTATTAATTGTAATGTATCAAACGTATAAGTCAAGCATCCCTTTTTGGGGGAAATGAGGCCTAACATTTTAGGAAAAAGGGATGACTTGTAAAGATTTTGGAAACTCTTGATACAAAAAAACATAATATTATAATGAATGTGCCTTATTATCTAACTATGCCCATAGATGCATGTAACTCGACTGACGGACATTATAGTTTTTAGCATCTGTCAAGAAAAGAGGACAAACACTTAAACTTAACAGAATTCCCATTCTAAACTAATATAAGTACTTGATGCTCAAATTACTCCAATATGAATCAACCTAGATTCACTACGGGTCGCTGATGGGACCATGATTCGAACTTCAGACAATTAAATCATCAACGACGACAACTACGCTTTCTTGGTCATATGGTTACCACATCCACAAAACGTATTTTTAATGAAACAGATTAAAAGTTATATGTAAAAAACAACAGTTGTAAGCATTCGATTGAAAGACAGTGAACACACACATAACTTTGAAAGGGTTGAATTCAATAAAAGTTATTTAATACTTTACAAGAATATGGAGAAAGCAAGCTTAAAAGTTTTGAAACAAAATTATGTGGTAAATTATTTTTTTTTTTCATATACAAAAATGCTTAATATAATATTTAGGTGAACTTGGCAAATATGGGCACCAAAACACTTAATGAAAAATATGATATACTAAAACATTTTCTTTTTTCCACAATTAAGATATTCAAACTTTAGAGTGTGGTTTTTCGAATGGAATCTGAAGAAACTTCTAACTGTTGTTACTGCGGGTATAAAGAAGCTCCGCAACATTTTGTAATTGCCCATATTTATCGATTATTTTAGGTAATAGGGCCACTATTGCCAGAAATATGGGCAGGTGGCATTACAAAAAATAAAAGCTAAACTGACATATATGCATTTATCTTTTCCAAACAGAAATGCATTTTCACTCAAATTACATGTTTGGCAAATGATAAGATATTAAATTAAACCTTTGTTATATTGAAAAAAAATTGAACCACACGAAACAAATGTCCAAATTTGTATCTATAAATTAAAGTAATTGAATGGTGAGAATTAAATAAACTATTAAATTAACATAAACTATTATAAACTTAAAGAAAAACAACACGTATTGAGGACTTGCACTTGTATCATACTCTACACTCATTACAAAAGAAGAAGTCACCCTCCAACTCGGCACATTCTTCATAGAGCTAGGATGCACAAGAGTGACAACATTGCACCCATTATTGTCCTTGATTTTCTTCATAATAGTTAGCACCACGAACAGGACAAATGCAGGATGCCTTGTGTTTTTGGGACGCTGTTGCTCTGCATTTTACCTCTGCACCTTCATTACCATCTCAACTCGCAAAAGCCAGTCTTGCAAAGTCCTTACGTCTTCCATGATTTTCCTCAGGTTGTTTTTAGTATGGAAATTGGACTCCGCCCCTTCAAAAAGGTTGATGTTGACTGCGAGGATTTAAAGGTGGCAATAGAGGAAGCATGTGTAGTTGTAACTTGGCCTATGTTATCATAAGGAAGAGGTTTTTGAAGTTGTCTGTAGTTTATTGTAAGGACATAAAATAAAAATCCTCAGTTTAAAGGTTTTATGAAAATAAAATATTATAAAAATCCAGTAGTGACCGTTATAATTCCGTTCTCTTACTGCGCATATTAACTCTCGTGATATAATTTAAAAGTTAGCATTAATGCTGTCGAAGGCAGAAAGTACGAAGCCACCCGCTCCCACCAATTAATACTACACTTACATAAGATGGTAGCCAGTTATAGGTTTCACGTAAAATTAATTTTTGCTAGTTTAATCTTAAGAAACATTCCTAAAATTTAAAAAAAACCATAATTTGAAGTATCAGGTAGTTGTACTTACATTAGAAATGCTCCGTTTGCGCTTCTGTGAGAGCCGCACCACAACACAAACAAATCATACATATGATATTTCATAATGATCACATAATGATATTTCAAGATTGCCAGCGCCGTAGTGCGAATGCGCCTGCTCAAAAACATTACGCATAGTATGGGTATTTGCTTAAATGTGCACATATTACCTCATTACATATTTGCCATGTTTACCCTATTATAAACACCATGGTTTTAATATGAAAATTAATTACTTACTACTATCAGAAAAAGTAATCACTGTAAGCTTGATAACGATGTTCAACTTTCCTTAATTTATCTTGTTATACAAAGTCTCAAACAATATGAAACAATTAAACACAAACTTATATAATATCAACAATACGAAAAGAAAATAAGTTCTGAAAATGGCTTTTCTCTTTTTATTATATAAGCATTAACACACACACACATCACGTTTTCACCTTAGCACATATTGTAAATTAAGAAAAGCAAGATAAGATTCAATTACTATAAATGTATTTAATCGTTTCTGTGCTAATACATCGAAATAAAGTATATTGTTGATCGAAGAACATTCATTTCATTTAAGTAGCGTTTAGCGTGACCCTCATCACGATATTTAGACATCGAGTATGAAAAAGAATCGATAAAAGTGCATTGTTTGCTCATAAATGGAGAGACATCTGGTTACCTCAGGAAATCCATTTTTACAATACACGTAAACGGCTTTAAGGATTTCAAAGGTTGTTTGGGATAAAATGTAATAAAGGAAATAATTACCGTACGCAAGAAAAGAGAGATAATAAATTAAATCTGCAAAGTTAACTGTAAAAGTCAGTATGCATTATGTAATCATATGGCTGTTAATATTGCAACCAATTGTTATGTCAATTTTTAATTATCGACTTATTATTTAATTCAAGTGGACTTAAAGACACACAACCGAACTTAATTACAAGTACAAAATGCAATACTGAATAAGATATTATATAACTGTTCTAAATATTATTGACATTATGGTTAAAAGTCGTATTTATTAATTTGAATTAATGATGCTTTTGCATAATCGACAGATTTACAATCGATATAGAGAGTTATACTTGCGTGACTTAAATCATGCAACGTGTTTTATACTACTCATAAAAATATAATTCCAATTGTCAACTCAAAAGCAATTATTACGTTATATACTTGGTGTTTCATTTTTTCTCAATGTGTTATGTGCCCTAAATAATTGATGAGTTTCCAAGGCTAATCTTATGTTTATAGATTTTTGAAACACTGTTATGGGAGATTTTTTTTTCTTTAGTTTTTGAAACTTATGGTGATGAATTTGTAATCGACAAATAAAGTATTTGAGTTTTGCAAATTTAAACAAACAAAAACAAAAAAAAAACTTCCCTGAATGAAAGGAGGCTGTGTTTTGAACTAAGGAGAACCAATTTCAAGTAAAAATTATTTTTTTTTATGTATTGTGAATTGTTTCAAATTGTATCATTTGATATTATTGGCTTTATGGGTATAATTATTATGTTTGTATTTTGCGTTTTATTTAAAACGTAGTTTTAAAAGAGTAAGTTTTTCTATTGTAGTTATATAGGTAAGTACACATATTCTGTATTTATTATTGTTAAAATTTATATATTGTTGAGCTTTTGTTTTTGCTCATCATACCTACGTCACAAGGTGGACCGCAGAAACTTGAAAGAGTTAAAAGCAGACTGTGTCATGTAAAAGTCTGCTAACCCCGTCACAGGGGTTCAAACATGTTTTCTCTTAAATATTTATATTGCTATGAGATTAATGGTTTAAAAGAGAAAAACAAAACATTTTGATTGATTTTCTTACTATACAATTCAGTTACCTTTTTGTAAGCCTGCAGTCACAAACTTCCTTTGTCAGGTGATATGCCACTAGAAGTTTCCCGAAAGATTTATTAACTGTAATAATGTTTTAAATAAAAATTACCAACAAATTTTTCATGTAATGTGTTACAAAGAACAGAGAGTAAAGTTGAAATGCGCATGTTTCCCATTCATTTAACAGGAATTCTAAATTATAAGGTTCACTACCAATAGTTCTGTGAGAATCTTATTCAATTATGGTTTTAGTAACTTTATAAAAAAAAGTAACTTTAAAAAAACTTCTACAATAAATTATTTTTATTAGTATGGCTATTATTACATAGAAAAATATGCATTTGGAAGTATTTTTTATTATAATGAGCTTATTTACACATTAAGCCTTTTTTTACATTCTGAAAACAAATAAATTAATAACTTATGCTTCAAGAATATTTGTAATAATTTATATAAATGAGTTTCTATATGAAAATAGTTTTTGACAGTTTATTTATGCCATATAGACAATTTTTGAAGAAATTAAATGATCCGTCCGAGTAAATTTTTGTCTTAGATAAAGTTTAATAATTTTCTTAAATTAGAACATGAAACTGTTGCAAAGACCCAAGAATTATTCTTAACTACTATAAATATCCCATCATGTTGCTTTAATTTTTTTAAATGCTTGATCATTGTGTAATCACATTTGAATAGAAATCGGTTTACTGGGACTAACAATGCATTGGGAACTATAATAGGAACATTTTCCACCAACTTCATTAACAGGAATCACGGTCAAGTTGCAATGATGACATCTGATCCCAACTGTACTTCCTGCTCGTAAGTCTCACTAATGCCATATAATGACATTGAAGTTCCTCTTAAATTATGTGAAAGCTGTATTCAGAATAACGGAATTTTAGTGAAATCATAACTCAAAAATGCAGCTCAATTTGATACGAGATATGAAACTCTTTCTTGAAATAACAAGTTTAAATCATAACTTTTTAACTTTTTCAATTAGATTAGTTTCTATGAATTCAGAACAAAGCTTGTAGGGAGTTACTATTTTTCCTTTATGGAATATTCGGTGATTAGTTTTATATTTTAGAGATTTGTGCAATAAGTCTAAGAAATTTGGAAAATGGTTTGGATATTTTTTTAGAAAAATCAATTTAATAAATTTAAATTCATTAATACTCTTGAAAAATATCGTGTTATAAGTAGATGGAAGAAATTTTAAAACAATCCCTAAAATATTACTAAAACGAGGACACGTTGAATGAAATATACTTTTCATTGTTTAAAAGCCATGACATGTTGAATTTATCCCTTCCTGTGGTTTAGTTTTTTAGATTTATACAGTTACGCGATTTTTAAAACTTTTACTGAATTCGTTGCACTATATTATTGATTAAATTATTTTTATTTCAATTTCAAGGAACAAGTAATATAAAAAAAATAAGCCAATTCCTACTTAGATCAACTAAGAAAAATTTTATTTTAGCTACTTTTTATTAAATACTTACAATTAATATAAATATGTATATACATATGACAATCACAACATTAAGTGGAAATTAATTTTATTAATTATAATTAAAGTATCGTATTGTCATTCAAAACAATCGTGTATATAAAATTTCAGTTCAACTGAATGCTTTAAGACGTGAGAAAAAAAACCTTTTCAACTTTAAACACAAGTCTCCAAAAGGGTCGCCAAGTCACCAAAAATGATACCAACGAGAATGTATTTGTAATTATTTAAATAATTAGTTTTAATCAATTAATTTTTATTAATTATAATTAAATTATTGTATTATCATGCAAAATAATCATGTATATAAAATTTCAGCTCAATGGAGCGCTTTAAAATGTATTTTATTAACGTTTGAAAATTCCACCAAGGTAGATAAATATATAGAGAGTGTGAGCTTATTGAAGGAATTGAAAAATAGTACGATTCGCAGCATTTTGTCAAAGGGTATTTTCCCAATTATCTTATAAATTACTGAAAAAAATGGTACACGTATAAATATAGTTTATATAAATCATAGTAACGCAAATATATATTTAAAAATATAATACATTTTTTCTTGGTTACCAATCCAACTATAATTTAAGAAACGAAAAACTTAAACCAAGTCTCAAAATAGTATTTTTAAAGAGCCAAAAATAGGTTTGATCATAGAGTCAGTTATCTAAAAGAAATTTGACCTACAAATAAGTACCAAAATCTAAAACCACATAAAGCTCATCCAACATGATAACTTCAGACAACTTTCTCAAAAGTTTCAAAATCTATTTCTGATCTTTTTAAGTACTTTGTCGCAGCCTTAGGATAGGAAAAGGTTTTATCTAGATTTGAAGATGCGCATTTGACGATCAGGATGATATCTAAAAGAACATAATGTCTAACGTCTTTATTTAGAATTTCTTCAGATAGAAAAACTTCGAATCGTATCGGTAAACTTCAAAATTGTGTACATCTTTAAAAAGTTGTAATCACTTAAAAAGAGATTTTTTTTCCTAACGGTATTTTTTTTTTATACCCTTCAATTTTTTTCTTATAGGCATTTAAATAACTTGTAATTTGCTACTGAAAGTGATTCATTATTGATAACAGCAATCAAAGTAATATCTTAAAAATCGCCAAATTTTAGGTCTTAAAAATTTTATGTTGAAGTAATTGAAATTAATAAGTAAATCTTATAAACATTTTAATAGTTTAAATTTTCTTAAATATCAAAATTAAATACTTTGATTTTTCTCCTTATTCGTAAATGTTTAATAAATAGACGATATGCACAAACAGGTTTTTATTATACACGCGGCTATTATTATTTTTTACTTTTTAAAGATTTAATGTAAGTATCGTAGAATATTTAAAAGAATGCATTTATATAATAGAGTTATGCCTTACATTATACCTCTACCTTAAAAGTTAATGCAATGCTTATTGATAAAATACACCTTGTTAAATGAAAAATAAAATTTGTTAAGTAAAAATGTGTTGATTCAAATTCAGGTTTATTTCTCTTTTTCACGTAAGGGTATTTAATTAAATGTAAAAATTATCTTTTTTTTAAAACTATTTTTTTAAATCTCCTAATTTGCACACTTTTTATTGTGTTTTTCAAATTATATATTAATTATGGAAAAACACAAAATTATAAATTACGGAAAATAAAAATCGATTTTCTAAACAAGAAATGTTTCATCAAAAATAGTGATTTCACAAATTAAAATTTCAAACGTAATTAGTGATATACTTATAGCACGATTTTCTTTATTTATTATTGAATCCCAAGTGAAGAATTCAGCTTTATTTAATATCTAAATTTTTCATTCAGATATTAATACATTTTACTAATAATTATTGTGTTATATTCTGTTCCCAAAGTAGATTAAATATGGAAAAAAATCCA
>BMAV01008782.1:537109-557809 GCA_019973955.1 Trichonephila inaurata madagascariensis | reverse complement strand
GTAAAAATTTTAAATCTTACAATCAAAACTAAACGACTTAGCTCATTTAGTTTTAACAAATTATCGGTTCCGCCGGAAACTTTATGTGCCTTTCCTCGCAATCTCCCCTACGTAATTAACGATGTAGGATAGCTGAGTCTGCAGTTTGGTTGAGGCATATATAAGGAATGAAAGTGCAGCGTTGACACTCCTTATATCGAACATCTCTTTCACCTTCCGAATCTCTGGTCCTGTAACCTGTGTTCCCTGTTGTTGTGCAATATAATTCACTCTTTTGCGTTAAAATTTCTTTTATTCTTTCGAAGTAATTGCAAATTATGAGACATACAACACCAAGCATAAGTTCTACCTTCTTAAATTGTTTCAGTTTCCGTGGTTTGAATGAAAATATGTTTTAAGAAGTTTCGTCCTCTTTGAATAGGGACAGGTCAAATCGCAGAAAAGTTCCTTTCAGATATGGAACTCTCCAACAATGTAAAGATTTTTTGCTCACTTTCATTTCATTTAAACAACAGCTTATATTAATACACAAATTATTTTTATTTACATCCATTTTTTCTCTGTCTTTTTTTCGTATTTCATACAGAAATAAAGTATAGAGTGTAACAACACATGTAAATGAGAATAAATGCATTAAATAATGTTTTTTTAATATACAGGTAACAGTATGAGTCATAGATATAATTTGTAGGCTTTATATAAATGAATTTTTTACTGTTACTATATTTTTTACTCTTACTGTTTACTATTTTTTACTGTTGTTGGGTCCTAAATTTAGTTTTTAATCCTTGATTTAGCCTAAAATAAAAATAAATACATCTATTTTTGTTAATTAAGAATTATAATGCATAAAATATTAAAAAAAAATAACTTTTCATTTCTTTAGCTAGTAGTAGATAAAATTCTCCTATAACGAGGCATTATTGTGTAAGAAATTAAATTATACAAATTAGGTTTAAGCATTTTAAATAAAGGAATGTAATGGAATAAGGTAAAAATTGGGATATAGTTAACAAAAATCAACTGAATCTTACACATTTAGAAAATTTTAAAATGAAATTGTATTCATTTAGAAAGCCAAAGAAATGAGTTACACGTCAGAGCTGACTAAAAAAAGTACATATTTTAAATTGAAATATTTTTAAATGGGAATTTTTATTTAGTTTAATGGTCAACCGATAATTTCAATTTGTTTTTTTTTACAAGTGTGATTATTTCAAATTTTAGGGCCCTTTACTTAATTTGTAACAGATAAAAATGTTCTTCAAATTCAGTTCTAGAATACAACGTTAATAATGAATTTCTCAATAATAGGAGTATGTGGTACATTTTTTCTATAACCTTATTTAACAAAATAAGACAGAAAGACGATCTACAACCATCTTACCTTACCTTTGAATTTTAGCCAAGAATTAGTTATATTACTAAATATCAGATATGTATGTTACAATAATCCTCTCTCTCTCTCTCTTACGAAAACCGATTTTCTAGCTCAGAGAATTACTACTTTGTGAACTCCAAAGAACATTTTCAACCGTATCTGTGTTTTCCGAAAAGGTGGATATATGCAAATCATTCATTTCGACGAGAAAGCAGCAGGTCGTACATAAGGTGCATGAAGGCGTCTTCACAATCTTGTTACTGCACTTGCAAAATATTTTGGCAAATTCTAATGGCTTATATTCCACTTTTAAATAAGTACTTTATTTTTCTATTTCCCCGATTTCATTCCATCCTTTTTATACACACTCATATACAAGGAGATTAAAATAAAGGCTGATTTTTTCAAAATGCTGTTAAAGAACACTGGTCAGAAAGATTTGAAATTTGAACTGATTATACTTGAAAAAAGGAAGAACGGTATGGCATAAGAAAAATGTTCAAAATGTATCGATAGATGACGGTCCTTCGCACATTGTAAGGCCAGTGATGTATCTGCTGAAGAGATATTTCTGAAATGATGGAATAATCAGGTATCATGTTCCAATAGCTTGGAATTCAAGATCACCGATCTTCAATCCTTGACCTCCTGCATTTGTGTTATCGTAAAAATAATGTATTTATTGACCTGCTGGTACATTTAGCTGACTTGAAGATACAGAATACTCAACACATTCGCAACTTGATTTTGGGGACACTCCGCTTTGTTGTTTATCGTTTTCAAATTGTGGTAGAAAATAGTGGGACAGCATACTGAACATAACTTGAGCAAATCTATGGATTGTAAACTGGCAATTTCGTTGTTGCTCTTTATGTGCTTTTGGTCCAAAGACAATTAAAAACTTGTTTTTCCCATCTAATGCGGAACGACACTAACGTGGTTTTTTACTAACATTGCTACAACTGCTAAATGATTTGATAGTCACTTTTTCGTCGGAAAAAAACCCAAAACAACCATACACATTGAACAATACTACTAGTTTAATGGGCAATTCATTCCAAAACCGTCATAATTCAGTTCAAAATGGCACTTGTAGTCGGATCTACTTTCGTTTTGCCGATTTCAGTGCCCTCTATCGATAAACTTTGAAACTTTTTTCTCATGTCATACCGTTTCTCCTTTTCTTTAAAAGTATGTTCAGTTCAAATTTGAAATCTTTCAGACCAATTGGCTCTTTTTATTGAATTTTGAAAGTGGAACTTAAATTATAATCACCGTGTATATATACTCATTTATGTGAGTTTTTATAATATTTCTACTATTCAATTTTCATCAGATTTATATCTTTATTCAACAAACAATTTCCGTAAAAACTCACTTAATAAAATAGAGTGCTGCGATATAAAGTTCTACTTTATTTTATTGATAACTACAGCACTTCATACTTTTTAATGTTCACAAGCAATCGTATATAATTATGGAATTTTTCAGTAGAATCAGTGGTGGTTGATTAATGCCGCAAATATTAAATGCTTTGCAGTCATATGGAATTCAATCATTTCTTCGAAATGATTGAAATCTGATGCACTTAGTGAATGTAACAAATTGAATCTCGATTATTAATATTAGATATTAGCTTCAATAACATTCTTAGATATGAATATCTAACTTTACCTCCAATTTGATATAACGGTAATTGAAAAGAAATAAGAATTTAGCCTCCTTTAAAATTGATGTTATATGTTTGCGTTCTGAGTTCTTTATCTACAGTCTTATAGCTATTTATTATAAATTAGATTAAGCTAAAGTATTGAAAAGATTAAAAGTTATTTTTTTATGAATATAAATATTTTTATTTCTGTAATGTTTAGTAAATTGAACTATACAAAAAAATTATGTTATGTTGAATAAAGTAAATTGCATTTGATTATCACAGACAGGCCTACAGAAATGTCAGAAATAACCATCAATATGACGAATTTGTATGACAGTATTTATACTGAGAAGAACAGAGCCATCACGAATTAAAAAAAAATGTAATTGTCTTGAATACAGCTTTTATAAGTTTTGATTTTAATTTTAACTATATATATTTTTTTGTCGTAAGACAAACAATAAAATGCAAAGTTTTGCAGAAGAATGATTTTGCTGAGGAATATTTACTTATTTTGGTTTGATTCAAACATACACTAGAGCGTCAATAAATATAATAAATTCATCTGAACAATCGTCTAATTAAAAATTAAGTATTACTAAAATCTCGCTTCAATTATTTTCATCGTTCATTAGTACTCCAGAAATTATTTTTCGGCTTGCTATCGAAGCACTAATTAGCGAAATTTAGAATGCATTACACACACAGACTGTTCATATGTCCAACAGCTCATCAAAGCATATTCCAGCAGTGAAAACTGCAGAAAACTTTTCCGTCTATACTTGAGTCTTGTAAATGATGACTTTCTCAAATTAACTAATTAAATTTATAAACTCAACAGATAAAAACAAAGCTTCATATTTCAGTGTTCTTCAAATTATTATACATACGTTACGATTATGAAACTAAGTGAACTCATTTTAATGATGTATATTGTTTTGAAACTTTAATACTGTTTAGCTTTTAATTAAAAGATGTAATTAGAAACTGGAAATGCAATTAGTGGACAAAAATAAACTCTTATACCCGAGCCTTCTTAGATGTTTATCTCATTATCGCTATTCATTTCCCATTAAAATAAGTAAATAATTAAAAAATTAAGACGTTTCTGAACTTTTCTTATTTAATATTATGATATAAAGGCAAGAACTCCGTAGATTTATTGAGTAATCATAATCTACTTATTCTAAGTGAAGATAAAAAAATAAAGTTCTTAAAGGAATTGTTTTCTATAAAGTATTTGAGAAATAAATGCTTCAAAATTGCTTTAAAATGGTTAGAGTGGTTGTGGTAGCACCAATTTCACAATATATATAGATTTGTTTGCTATGAAACATAGTTTTAAAATTTCATGTAATTTACTATTTATAGCTAGTAGACTTAAAACAGTCTTGATACGACAAATATAAAAACCCACTTATTAATATATGTATTTTCAATCAATTGACTAATTCCTATATGTATATAATTACTTACTATTTCTACGTTTGTGTGAATGTATGCACATGATTAATAATAATTGTATACATTGCTTCGAAGCGCTATAGTAAAATAACTAACACGAATGCAGCAAAGAAAACAATTCATTTTATTTACAACCTTACTGGTGTTCTATGAGTGAAACATTGGTTATATATCATACATGAATGTGACAGTCAAGTTCCTGCCATACTCTACTCAACATGTATTATCAACGCTATTTAGCACAGATAATTTTTTCATGCATTCTGACATGCAATTTCATGAGGTAAAGAGGGTACAAAAACTTCGTCTTATGTAAAAGACAAAGTTTTCAGATAATGTGTGTTATCAATGACGTTAAAAGTTCCATAAATTAAAGTACATTCAGAACTAGACTATCCCATTGATGTAGGCAGTGTAATCAAGTTTTCCCTCTTAGAACATCTGTAAGGTATGTAAATAAAACTTGAAATGTCTACGCATTCTTTCAAATGTTATTTTTTCTTTAGTCATCTTAGATTTTTTGCTCTGGCTGCGGAACATTGGAGGAAAATATGAATTACCCTGCATACACATACACAACATGGCATACCCTTTCTATATATATAGTAAAATAAAATAAAAGTGAAGAAGTACTAGAACCTACAGTGCTAAAGCAGGAAGAAATTGGAATTCACCAGACACAACAGATGTAGATACAAAAAAGTCGTTGGACTAAACTGGAGACCTATTATGATTTCTAAAGCTATCGCTGAATTAATCCAGCGAATTAGGGTTAGCAATGCTTTATGGATCCAACCTTCTCCGTACAGCAGAAATTTTCGATATAATAGGAATATATATATATATATATATTCCTATAAAAATATTCTCAATAGTTATAGTGAATTATGAAAATAAGTTAGATTAAGGCCAATCATTAGAATGCGGTAAAACGAATGTTCGATGCCAGTAAAAGCTTAACTGTTGTAATCTTTTATCTCAAAACTACCTCATGTGGTGTGAATTGTGACAAAGTATTCTGTCATTTATCACCTGGTAAGTTTAAGACTTGGGATCACACTTAGAACATATCGGAAGTAAGCATTAAAACCAAACACTAAATTATAACATACTGCAAGGCAGATGCATCATATAACGTAGTGTAAGGACTATTATTCCCATATTGCAACTATTTTTGCCGTTTTTGAGTTGCTAGAAATAAAGACTTGAGATTTGTCAAGCACTTTTTTTTAGCTAAATTGAAACCCTCTAAGAAATGGTATTGTAGAAATCGGCTCTCAAGATAGGTCAAAGTGATTATGGGTGTGTTATAGATATAAGAAAAACTCCCGTTTTCAAAATATTATACCTACAAGTATGAATTTTAGCAAGCACGATTCTTTTGTTAAGTAGAGATCCACTAAACAGGGATTTAATGGAAATTGACTTCGAGAGGGAGTTAAGGTGGCGTAAATGATAAATGTACCATTTACTTTTATTTTTAAATCTAAAGGCGGGTTTTTTTTAATGCGATCGAAAACTTAATGCTTGGACATAGATAAAAATAAACTAAAATATATATAACCGATTGATTTTTAACATAAAATTTTCTCCTTTGAACAGAGAGGTTTTGTCTACAATACACGGATTTATTATGGGACTTACATCGTATGAAACCTATCTGTGAATTAACATTAAACAGACATTTAGGTAGCTATGTGAAGCCTCTTTATAGAATCCTAACTTGATATTAAAGGAAAACTAAAATAAATTAAAACTACATTGGATTATTGAATTCTCCACATTTTGGCACATTTATCCACAAGTTCTCACTAAAAGTTTATAGTTTTTAAATGGATAATGCACTTATTCGCAGATCTCTTGTTACGCCGAAGAAATTTAACTAACGTAACATTAAAAAAATCACTATGATACTGATATAAACACTGCAATGATGTTTACTGCTGTTATTTTCCGTATTGCTATTTTCAAAAATTATATGAATATTTCAATTTTAGAGAGATATTTATTTTAATAGCATATTTTCCATTATATTCGTTCCCTAAAATTACATTTTTATGATATTATAAATAGTTTTATTATTATAACTAAATGTTCTGCATTATACAATATATATTAACGTTTTTTAAAAAATTTCAATTATTTTAATTAATTCGATTTGAATTTTACAGTACCAATTTATCCTATCGTTTTACTTGCTAAGTCCAAATGAACTCGCGAAGAAACTAATTTAATTTCATACTTTACTGTTAAGATTCATAAAATATTTCTTTATTTCATTTCAAAGTGCTTAAAAATGAAAAAAAAAAAAAAAAATCCGAATGAAAGATTTAATAATTGCTATTTTAATTATCAGATATTTTTTTTAAAGGATTAATTTAATTGTGCCATATTTTATCTTCTTACAAAATAGCATTTATTAAAGGAACGATTCAAGTAGTGCTCATTTTTCAAGCAGTCCAGAAAGTCAGTTTCTCGAGTATTTCATCGAAATCACTTTTAAAAATCATTCCAAAAATTCAGAAAATCCTTAATATACGGCTATGTATCTTATTTATTTATTTCAAAAGATCGCAGAAATTATGTCATGTCTCGGAAAAGAAGAGCTGCATATGTTATAGATGCTCTTTGATTGAATTTTTAAAAAGGAAATTAAAAGGGGGAGAATATTTTATGTATAGCCTCAGCACGGGGTAGCAAGAAAAAAACTAAAGAAAATAAAAGGAAATTGATTAAATTTTCTGTGGCGCACTCCCGTTTTGAGGTTTCATTTCAATACCAATTAAAGAAATTCAAGGGGGATGAAAATGTCGTGCTTTCTTTTGTTCGCCTTGAAATTAATAACTCAGAAGAATAATTCTCGTTTCCCCTCTCTTTCTGACTGCATGCAAAATGATTTAAAAATCGGAGGAAATTAAAAACGACAAAAGGTCGAAAACGACATTGGATGGAGTTAGTTTAGGTGGGGGAAGGGGTATTTAAATAAAACTTCTATTAAAACTGCCGACGGAAAGGAAAGATTAACACTAAATTAATCATGCCGTTTCAAACGGAGAGCGGCAATTCAAAAACGTTAAATGTTCGTTTTGAATTAAACGAAATAATTTTTTGATTGTATTAAATAAAGATTTACCACGCTGTGGAACCCTTCCAAAGGACTTTTAGTGAATGCAAACAGTTACAGAAAATGATAAATAATGCGATGGTTCAATTAACAAAAAAGAATAAAAAAAGGAAGAGCTGGGAACTTCCTTTTGAATTAAAATATGCTCCCGTTTTCGGGATAAAGCAAAATATAATTAAAATAAAAATGAGCGCTGAAATTTATTAATTGCAAAACTGCATCAGTTGATCATTAATCTCGAATTCATTTAATATGATTACGCTTAAAAAATAAAATTTTAGAGTTGTGTAAATTATTTTGGTAAACAGTTCGAACAATGAAAAGATAAAGAATTCTATATCGTCTAAAAATAGATGGCATTAATAAAGTGTTCAGTAAATATTTACCCTCTTTTTTTTAAATGGGGTGGTATTTGGATTCGGAAAATTATTTGGTGATTTACTAAAAATATTAGAAAGGTACTCCACGAAGTACAATGAGTTCCTCTTTTTTTTTAATTACATAACCGTGTAACTAAGTTTTTTTTTTTTAAATCAGTATTTCTTACGTTTTGTTAGATTAAAATGAATGTTTTAACGGACAATTTAATTAGCTGCATTTTATTTTAGCTTTTATACAGATATGCGATTATTGTTAAGCAATTTCTTATTGTGTTGGAGTATATTATGAAAAATAAATTTTACAGTTTTCTGCTCAAAAAATGGTTGTTTCTTATTGCTTTCAGACAACATATCATGTGTCTAATGTTACTCAAAGAGCAAAATCTAACATGGATAAACATGTGTAACAACTACATTTGGAAATTTTCTGTTTGATTATGAATTGTTCATTTAACACAATAAAATTAAAAATACACAATCATTCATTTTTTTTTATTTAGATAAAAATTCATTTTAATTCAATTTTGCATATAACAGGATTTTAGGACAAATTAAATAAATAACTGTATTTCTTTATCTCTTCCTGTCACGCAAATATAATGTTAATTAATTAATCACCTCTAAAATTACTGAAAATAAAATGCAGTCTGGAACAATGATTCTATTTATTTATTTATTTATTATTTTTTTTTTTAATTACATTTACATTTTTAATAATTCCAAAATTTGGCGGCACATTTACTATAAAATAAGTTTTAGACAATTTTCTTAACTGTAATACATTATGTAAAATAGATTTTGATAGTAATTTTTGATGTTAAATGAAATAATATGTACGAAAAAAAATGCTTATTGAGTAATGGTATTCATATTACTTATCTTATACAAACTGCAGTTACTTAAATACAAATTATTTTCAAAAAAGGTGGCACACATCAAGAATTTGGTTGCATATGAATTTGTCGTGACACAGGGGTTGAGAATTACTGGTCTAGAGTTAGGATTGCCTTACTTTTATAAATTACAAACTACGAACCCATAATTATAAATATGTTATTAATTGGGTAATACATTCCTGTGCTGAATGATATTCAACCTCCTCTCACTGATGCGATTATTAGTCTGATATATTATCATCTACAACTCTATTATAATTATACTGATTAAGACTTGTTTTTCCTTACTTCTTTTGTGTTATTTTTTATAAATTTCTTTCAAAAATTGTTCTTTAAATGATACAATACCTTAATGAAATAAACCTTAGCAACATTGAACTATTTTGTTCATATATATTGATAAGGTATTCACAGGGTGTTTCCAAATTCGACCGACAAATTCAGGGGGTTGATAGCTGGCAGCATGAAGATGACAAATCACCAGTGATCATGAGGTTGCAAACCACGTTTAGTCGGAGCAATTCGCAAAAGTATTTATGAAGTGTTTGATGTAAAATGTTACGAAAAGGGGCATTAAGAACTGAGTAATACATTTATTAGACGTAAAGCATGTTTACAATACGAACATTGCATCACAGCTGGACCTCAGAAATGTAACAACAAGTGATTTTCACAGGAATTGTTCCAAGTTGCGGCTCCACAGGCCCCAGCACAACCGACTCCGAAGAACGAAGAATTGTCGGACAACGTTCACACAAATTTGGTATGCTGGCGATGTCAGCTGCAGCGACGATTATCCGTGCCATGAGACATTCTCCACTTTAGTCAACGGAACCTCATACTCAAGCAATTTCAGGTTGCCCCAGTAGAACAGAATGAGGTCTAGGAAGTTTGAAGGCCAAACAATAGGTCTGCCGCGTCCAGTCCCCCTCCCGAGATGTGTAACAAGGGGGAGGTTACGCAACACAATCAAAGAATGGGCTGGTGAACCATTGGGCAAGAACCATGCGTCCTATATCCAGGCTTACCTATAACAACTTGATCGCAGCACTTTTTCTCCCCAGAAGAATAAGAAATTTGCATAAGTGCATGTTTCTTCAACCCTACAACGACGACGTATCAAATTTTCGCTTTCGTTTGGCCTCTCCTCTAGCCTGGAACATTGTCCTACTATTATAGGCTACTATTATCGCGATTTTTATCGACTAAACGTGTTTTGCGACCCTATGTTATATGGTTATTTGTCGCCCCATGTTGCCGAATATCTCCCCTCTGAAATTCTGCGTCGAATTCGGCAACACCCTGTTTATATTTTTATATATATCTCAACGAAAAGTAAGCACATAGGATTAATGAATAAAATAATACCATTTAATCCATTCCACATAAGAAACTAGAAATGGAATGTCAGCTGTAAATCAACCTTCGTGAGATGAAAACATACTTCAACTGAACCCAAAAAATGACAAAATCGAATGAGAGAAAAAAAGTTCAGAAATTAACATTGAATGCATATTAGTCATATATGGATTAAACAAGCTGCAATAGCTGCAATAAATTTCCTTGTGCAAATTACTTTTGACATTGTTAATCTAAAATAATGCGATGGATTATAATTTACGTTTCAATATTATTAAAGATGATACATTTAAAAACATATATTATTTTGTTTGAACATGTGTTAAGCGAGATTTTGCACGAAATAATTAATTTTGCGCCATATATAAATAATTATTTTTTCATTTATTTGTGTTTTTTGTTTATTTGTTATTTTGAATTTTAACTAATTAGCTATACAAGTAGGACCGAAGGCTTGATTACATTAGTAGGTCAATAATTTAAAAAATATACATGGTCATGGTAAACTTATACATTCCTAAAATATGAAATACTTGTGACATTTCAAAGTAAATGAAAGTTTTGTTTTTCATGGAAACGGAACATATTTTTATATAGTTACAGTCATGGCCATTGCCATGTAAAAGCTTTGATACAGAATAAATATAATATTGAATGCTCAAATCTCTTCAACAGTTTAAAAAATCTTTCTTTTAAGAAAAAAATTGTATAGATCGTTTCTATAATTTTAGTTACAGCCATTTCCATGTAAAATCTTTAATGCTTAGTTAATTTCTTAAATGAGAAATAGTAAAAAATTTAATAACATTGAAAATATTACTCTGTAATCATTTCTACATTAGTTTTTAGCAATAACGTAATGGTTTTAACGCTATTAGCAACGTAACTTTCTAAAAATAACATTTATTCACCATCATAATCACTTTTATTAATTTGGAAAGAAGAAACCGAAGTGCTAATAAGGGGGAAAAAATAAAGCCATGAAATGAAACTAACTCCGAAATATTTTAAGATGGACTTTTTCTGTCTCTGGGACAGTCATATCTCATACAACCACAAAAAATACGGAGCATTATAATTAGACGTTGAAGAGTAAAAATCTAGATTTGAAATAAAGAAGCCAAACGAGAAAATTTCATTAACGTATTTTACTCTGACATGAATTGCTATGCGGTACTTCACAGAATGAGATATATCTCGCGTTAAAAATAATATTACGCCTGAAGCAAAAAGGGAGAAAGAAAGTCACCATTAAACAACTTTTCTAGAATCAAGAACTCGTCAGTCCACTCTCAAAAATAGTCTTCTTAAAAAGACGACATAACGAGCTTTTTAAAAAAATTTCTACATCAAATGCACACTTTCACCCTTAGGGGATCTGAGGAGCGTAGAATTCAGATAAAGTTAAGTAGTAGGGAAAGTGTGAAAGCCAGTTTCAAGATGGCGGCTCTATTTTAACCTCTACGGCTCTTGCCAAGTACAGAAAAAAAATCTCATGGTATAATTGAAGCAACGAGATGGTGATGCTGATACTAAAGACTGTTCAACGTGTTTCAATGACTGTCATAGCCGTTTCGAATTGCTATAACAAATGTGTTTCTTGGTGCTGAGTTTGTTAGTGCCATTACTTTTATCTAAACCGTTGTAATATAAGTAACATTAAAGATTCAGTTACTCTGGTATCTGAAGTCATTTTTTCTGCTTGCGAATGTCATTTTATCATCAGTACTTTGGGGCTAAATTTTTCAAAACTCTCTTCAATATATTTTTATTTTTTTAGAGATATAAGCTGATGTGTTTTCAAGAAAAACTTCATTTCATGTATTAAAGAAATGTTTAAAGTTTGAAGTAATTAAGATCTTATTGAATAAATTATTTAATAAACCAAATTAAACCTTCAAACTACTTGGAAATTCTATTTTTTATTTATAAATAAATCATTATTTTCAGTAATTCTCACAATAATAACTAGAGTAATCTACATTGTTTTTAATTAAGATCATTTGTAAAAGGTTAATGAAATAAAAGATATATATTTAAAAGAAATAATAATATAACAGTAAAAGATTAATAATATAATATTATACTGGTAATTCTAACGTTTTTCCTAATCTGATCTTATTCTATAAAGTGATCTCTAAGGTACGTTTGTACGTTTTATTATTGATATTATATCAACATATTTAATAACAGCTCACTATACTTAAGACACATAAAGTTCGATTTAAATTATTTAAATCATATAAGTTAATACGTATAAATCAAATATTTAAAAATGAATATTTAAATGTCAAAAAGACTTTAAAAAATATATAAGTTCATACATCTTTTGAAATAAAAAAAAATGTCATAAATTTCTCATTAATTATCACAATTTGAGAAATTAAAAATAATTAATAGAAGTATAAAGTATCAAGTTAAAAATTACGTTAATACCAAACGTGGAAAATGGAAAATTAAGTGAAAAATTAACTGTAGTAAATTTCCAAATCAACTTTATATTTATTGTACAATTTATTATGATTGAATTATAAAACTCCCTGTTTGGGGTTAATAAATCAATCTTTGTTATTATATTATCCAGTAAAGGACTATAAATTTATTTTTACCATAGTAATAAGCAAATATTTTAAATATACTAAATGCGATAATAGTGTGTGTTTGTTATGCAAACACACACTATTACACCCAGGAAAATCTTAAGAACTTTATTGTTTTGCATTAAGAATATTTTATACCTATGTATACACTGAAGTGCCACTGCATTAGGGATACCTACCTAGTAACGAGTTGGTCCTCCTCTGGCCTTGATAACGGCTGCCACGTGGCGAGGCATAGATTCAACAAATTTCTGAAAACGTTCCACGGTGATGACTTGCCAAATGTTGGATAAAGCTGTACATAATTCATTAAGGTTCGTTGGTGCTGTGTATTGGCCTTTCACGCCTTGTTCCAAAACATCTTAAGAATGTTCAATAAGATTTAAGTCTAGGACTATAGGTGGCAATTTATGACAGAAAAATCAGAGGACTGCTCATCCAACCAGGTAGTAGCCAACCGGAACTTGTGAGAGGAAAAGATGTCTTGCTGAAAAACTCCATTATCGTGCAGATAACAGAACAGCATAAACGGATGGAGGTGATCGCCATGCAACTCTACGTACGAAAAAACACCCCAGACCATGATTGAGCCACCATGTCCTTGTACAGTTTAAACCTATCATGCAGGATCAATGGCTTCATGAACCTGACGCCCTATTATCAGCCTGACGTTGGCGTTAAGTAGTCGGAATCGAGATCTCTCACTCCATGCTACTCGTTTCCAATCCACTACATTCCAGTCTCTGTGCTATCTTGCGTAGGAAAGACGGGCACCCCGATGGCATTGAGCAATGGTACTGTCGTAGGTCAACTGCTTCCAAAACCCATACGGTAAAGCAAGCGTTGCAGAGTCCATTTATTGACTGTACGACTGGCACCACCATTCAACTGGGTGGTAATTTGAGCAAATGTTTGGCTTCGTTGGCTACGTACAATGCGCCTGAGCCGCCTCTCGACAAGCACTGTCAAGGCCGATTGTCCTTTGCAGTTTGCTCGATCGCTAGTTTCTTCCCCGACATCTATGTATTCTTGGTATACTCTTGAAACTGTCGACCTTGAAAATCATATCTGTCTGCCGATTTCGGTAATTGAATGGCTCATTCGTCGCTCACCTACCATTTTTCCGCGATTGAAAACGTCTAAATCAGGCAGTTTACTCATACTGGCAATTCCAAAAACTAATTTAGAACAACCACAGTACGCGCTTATATGCAATTACCACAGTTCCCTCATTGTCGCATAAATGATACGCAGCTCTACACAATTTGCATAGCCCTTGCTATCCCTAATTCAGTGGAACTTCTGTATATATATGTGTTCCGAGACACAGTCAGGAGTGAAGAGGTAGGTCTTTGGAAGACAATTGGATAATATCCATGCCTCTTTTTGTCAAGATGTAGGCTATATCATTTCCCCAAGAACCACATTTGTATGGCCTCCACTAGATTTTCAAGATGTGTGCAATAATATTTAATAAATATATAAACACACAATGGTAATATATTAATTATTCTAAAATTTTTCATACAAAATATACATTAGAAAAACATTAACACATCATATGTTTGCTATGTGACGTTCTTCAGATAGTATCATTAGTAGTGCATAATAACAATACAAATTTTCTAGTGTTTGGAATAGAATAACAATTGAAATTATGTATCACACGGAGTAGGTAATTGAAAAAATATTGTTGCTGCGCAACATATTAGCATGAATAAAACATTTCTTACAACTCGAATGAAGTATTTCAATTAAATGTATAAACTTGTATTTTATCGAAGTACAATACAATTTGATTGTTTCAAAAATTTAAAAAATGTTTACGCGTATCGATGAATATTTATTATTCTTTATATAATAAGCGCTTAATAAATGCATTCTTTCCTGAAACTGGAATGGTAAAAAAAATTGAATTTAGCACGTATTTATGTATGACATATTACTAGTTACATTTTACATTTGGTCGTCTTTGTATATGTAATAAAATATTTATAATTGGAAATATATTAAATATTCATTTAATAAGAGTTTTATGGTTTGATGCTTACTTATTTAAGAAAGCAGATTGGTTTTCCTCGTACTTGGAAATTATTAATATACTCATTTTATCGTAGTCTACGTAACATTTAAACCTTTTTTCCATGTTGTCTTTAATATTTATGCCCTTAAATGCAAAATAAAATCAATTGTTGCCCTTAAATTATATGCATTTTTTATTAAATTGACTGTTTTGTAAATGCAAAAGTTTAAAATAGTGTTATTTACACGCTTTTTGCTTTCAAATTGCATTTTCTTTTAACTGTAATCTCTGCAAAAATGATTAATTGTTAGTAAAGTACAAATTTAAAAATATAATCAATATTTAAGTGAATTTTCGTTCTTTACTATGGCATAGCAAAATTTATATGCGCCTATTAAATTATTTAAAAAGCTAAAATAAGTTTTTGTTCTTCAATATTTTAAGAACACATTAGTCAAAATAATAACTGAAAGTGCATTTAAAGACTACACTCATTGAGAGAGATAGACCAATCTCGTATTCACACAACATGCAATTCTAAAATAAAGAATCTAAAAGCATCGCCATGAAAGGAATAAAAAGATTATGTTCCAATATTTTTCGTTAAAAGGATGTATAAAGGATTTTACTGAAACATTCAACAATCATGTTTAAGTATAATTTTAAGCAATCAAACAATATAAAGCATATATGTAGATGATCAAACATTTTATTTTCAACAACAATTTTTTGAGTATATATTCGTTTGCTTTCAATTATTCGAATTTTCTACAAAGCAGAATAACAGAACGATGATATTATTCTTCAAAAACAGGGAAGAATAATATTTATGTACAACGTTTTTGTAACATTTTTCGATAGATGCTGTGTATGATGTTCAAAATAAGTAACTGCATGGTTACTTGAATTTTATTATCGTATGTTTGTAAATTTGATTTTTCATCTCCTACTTTATCCGGTTGATTGATTTTATTTCTTACTGTTGTTTTATTGTATATTATGATTATGTTCCTTAAGTAGAAATATTAATGTTCTTAAATCTAAAAAAAACATTTCTTATTTTGAAATGCATGCTTAAAATTTTTATCGTTTTTAAATCTTTTCTCACAACGTGTTTACCTGAACATACTTTTTTTCTTTCAGTTGTGTTATAATACTAACTTCGAAACAAAATTCCATTTATGCTGCTAGCACAATATCAACAATAACTATAAAACTATTACTATAAAATTTAACATTCAATATATTAAAACTTTTATTTCTATTTTAATTAGAAAATGATTAGTCAAACCATATCGTATTCAGATTTGTTATAATTATTGATAGCAAGAGGCATACAAATAACCAAATCGAATTTTCAATCGTTATGTTCAATCTTTGAATTTTATCATTATCAAAATAAGGAAATAAATAGAACGGTTTAGTTAAAGTATGAATCTCTATCAATAATAATAAAAATAATCTATTCATGCAATGATCTCTTAGAAATAGACATTAAAACAGGATCTCGTTATGTTAAGAAACGTTGGTGTTGTTATTACATCTATGAAGTGACCTAATCTCTCTATTTCTCTATATTGCCATCATTTATCCTACACTGCTATTTAAGTAACAATGCTCATTTGCATGTACCGTGGTCTTTTCATAATGCGAGGTTCTCATATCAAATATTGTAGAAATCAGTACTGGAAGATAGTTAAGCATATTTAAGTGAATACATGTTTTAAATTATTCTACATGATCTATTTTCTCTCTATAGTTCTCGTATCTTAAATTTTTAAACATCAACAGAATATGATAAATATTTACCCGCACACAGGTGTAAGTCTTATACATTTCTGTTGCCATTGTTATGCGAAAATTTTACCTAACTCAATCTCATGTAACAAAAAATATGCTTCTTCTATAAAATATGAGATGCGCGCGCGTGTGTGTGTATAGCAAATATAGTATAAATTCTACTGCTTAACTTTTCGTTTGACGTGTACTGTTCACCACTGAAGAAAGTGTGAATAAAATTTTTATTTATAAATTACATCTTCTTTATGAATATTATGGGGGTAAACTTTTATTGCTTAATTTATTCCAACTACTATAATTTTCATTTCGGAAACTTGTTCTATTATATTACTCACTGATAAAGATGGGTTGCAATTCTGATATTCATGTTGTTGAGCAAAAAACATTATATATATATACACATCAAGTCAGAAGACTTACTGTTCCTAATTAATGTTTACATTTTTATGAAAAAATTTTTTATGAATTTTTATGAAATAAAATGATATACAAATAGATAGAACCAGCATAAGCACTATAAAATCTTTGTCTGGAACTCAGGAGAAAAAACACTAGAGAATCATTTCCAATGTATGTTCACAATAGCCACCAGCAGGTGTAAAATTTGCCATATGGTTTCTGCAGCAGACCGTATTCACAAAGATGATCTGCTGTATTAACAAAGAAACGGGAATTAGCACAAAAAAGGAATTTTAAAAATCCATGCTTATGACGTGTGGGAACCTAATAGTAGAAACATCACGAGTTCTGACTCGTTCTAATAGCATTTCTGGAACTGTTTGTCCCTGAATTATGCACGACTGTCTAATATACTCATACCTGCTGCCAAGTCATATGGGCAGACATTTATACCTTGTGTTCCGCAAGATATTTAGCCAAAATTACTAAATTATTCCGAGGTACATCACTCGACTTTTGTGGTTACAGAACAACAGACCACCCATCCATTGCAGAGTTAATGTTTCTTGTCGCTTTGAATAGCATATTTCATGAAATATGGATTAGATGTTATAATCCAATTAACTAGATGATTGAGAACTTTGAATTTGTTGTATAATACCCTTGCAAAATGTTTCATTGGAGTATTGGCATGTAGAATGTAGTTGCGGGCTAGTTTAATTTCTTATTATTATATATATATAAGGGCTATTCAGAAAGAAAGGAACGTTTCAGTCTGAAGTCGCTAGGTGCGCGCCGATCATGTACATTTTGGTGTCCGAGTGCTCGGCATCTCAGTCGGCGTCCAGCCATCATAACGGGAACATTTTAAAGCTGCCTGTTTTTTCGATATTTGAATTTAAAATGTGTGCTGCAATTGAAAATCCCGCCAGTTGTGAGATGCGGTCTGTGATACGGTTTTTGTTGGCAAAAAACCTAAAACCTATGGAAATTTATCTGCAAATGTGTGAAGTGTACGGAAACAACGTAATGAATGAAAGTTCAATCCGAAAATGGTGCATTCAATTTAAAAATGGCCGAACTAACGTTCACAATGAAGAGAAAAGCGGACGCCCTAGCATTGTGACTGATGAACTGATCGCTAAAGTTGATGAAAAGATTCGAGAAAACCACCGTTTCACAATAACGGAACTTTCCCTTAGTTTTCCACAAGTTTCACTGACTTTGTTGTTTGAAATTGTCACACAAAAGCTAGGCTACCGCAAATTTTGTGCAAGATGGGTGCCGAAATTGCTTATACAGACCACCATAAAGGTCAGCGAAAGGGGGCAGCTTTCACATTTCTTTTGGCCTATGACAGGCATGGTGATTAATTCTAAGATCGAATTGTAACTGGTGACGAGACGTGGGTGAGGCACGTGAATTGCGAGACAAAATTACAGTCCATGCAATGTGGTCACACAAGTTTCCCCAAAAGACCAAGAAAATGTTTGCAAACCTTGTCATCAAAGAAGATTATGACGACTGTATTTTGGGATAGGCAAGGTATGCTTCTGATTGATTTTCTCGAACGTGGTGCCACAATATTCTCTGAGCGGTACTATCAAATTTTGGGCAACCTTAGGAGAGCAGTTCAAAACAAGCGCCGAGGAAAGTTGACGTGCAAAATTTTGTTTTTAAACGACCATACCCGACCCTCACACGGCAAACTGCACCCAAGAACTCCTTAATTCATTCAAATTTGAGGTTTTCCCTCATCCACCCTATAGTCCCGATCTTGCACCTAGTGATTTTCACTTGTTTAAAAGAATGAAGAACTGGCTAGCTGCACAGTGCTTTGACGACTACAAGGAACTGCGGGTGCGAGTCACTGAGTGGCTGAGATAGCAGGCGGCAGAATTCTATGACAAAGGAATTTCAAAGCTTGTCAATCACTATGATAAGTGTGCCTCCATTTGTTTGGTGATTATGTAGAAAAGTAGAATTTTAGTCGCTCTTTCTGATGTATATAATAAATTTTTTTCTTGTACTTAATTTCTTTTTAATTCCAAAACGTTCCTTACTTTCTGAATAGCCCTCGTATTAATATATCATTTGACCATAATTTCTGATATCTATATATATTCTGCTAGATTTTACAACAGCAACTAAATGAAAGAGGGTGGATACAAGCGACAAACTCGCACGAAAGGAAGAAGGTACTGGGCTATACAAATCATTAGCATTTAAGCACAATCAAACAATCCCGAGGGGAAAAGTTTAAATCAAACTGTATATAAAATAAAAGTTATTCACCAAGCTTCTCAATCGGAAATGGCATTTGGATGCTGGTTGTTTCGGAGAAAGATTGTATTACGTCTCGTATAAATATAAGAAACGGTTACCAGCGTATGTCGGAAATCTATAGTGGCAGGATTGTGACATACCGATAGTGTGGTTTATCGTTTTTTATGCTCTTGCTACTCGCATGTTGATCGGAATCCAACCACTGTTAGGCGAATTTAGAATTTATGGTTTCAAGTGTCATACTGAACACCATTTAGGATTTCAACGGCCTCAAGCTGGTAACGGTTAAAGGGATAGATATGCTTTCTAGTCGGCTTTAACATGCTTTGTGCCAGGAAGTAGATTTTTTTAAAGCAGGACAATGTTCTGCACAGACAGTACGGTATCTGTAACAGTACGTACTGTCTGCATTGTGCAAATTATTGCTGCACTCCTTGAAACTGACTGCAACATAGAGACGTTTGTTGACAGTAGTGCACCCAATAACAAGATTGAATACAGATATGACATGACGAGTCAAACGAGTCCCAGATTTGCAAGCAGCATTCAAACAAACATATGGGTATCTGGAGACATCGAGGTGAACATACGTGACGTTCTTACATTCTATATCGTAAATTGAGTCCTACATCGGATTTGATGGTATGGGTAGACATTGGGTACACAAAATGCATACCTATTGTCCATCCGTATAGTCGGAAATTTGATCAACCAACATTACATTTATCAGATCGAAGGACTGGAGACTGCTCCATCGTCAAGGAATCGAAGACGTCATATTTTAACAGTATAACCGAATACCGCATCATTTCCGAAGTATTTTGACAGGGACAATATTCGACTCTTACCTGACCAGCACGCTCTCAAGACTTGTCACCCATTACATATATATCTATCTAACCGTGGCTTGTTGACAGACTTAAGTGCCACCACTATCCAACTCTTACAATTAATGAAGTCTGTCTAAGACTTGAAGCAATATATATGACTTGTTAGCATCTGTTATCTAGGTCTAGATTAATTTAATGCCTAACCGAGTTAGAGCTATTTATATTGCCCTAGAGGAAGTGTGTTCCACACCCTGTATATCTCCAAATTGTCTCCAAATTTAATCGTGCTTTCTTCGATTGTGTATTTTATATGCACTATAAGTAAACTTTTTCTACTCCTTTTCTTACTGCTATTATATTTTTAATGGCCAGCAGTGTATATATTGAAAAAACAAAAAAATTAACTTACATATTTATGGTTAGGATTTAATCACTATCCACAATATTTGGAGGAGCTCATCTTCTTTATAAGCAGACCCTTAGACCTATAATAAAAACAAGGAT
>BMAV01008782.1:496506-524756 GCA_019973955.1 Trichonephila inaurata madagascariensis | reverse complement strand
GCATAAAAGATAATTCTGAATGTTGTATGGTCCAATAGGGTGATTGAAAGCATTCGTTTGCGATGTTTGCATGATTAGGACGAACGTTGATATCCCGATAGATTCAACCTGTTATGTTTCCAACTTAAGCTTGCTGGTCAGTTCTGTAACTCTGAATTACTATCCGTAAACGAGAAATTCTTCATCACCGAGATGGTGTCGTTCAAAGATGTTCTCTTGGAGGTAACGAGTACCTGGCACTCTCCATACAAAAGACCGTCTAGAATCAGACTGCAAGCTAAACATGAACTCGTCGGAAAACATCACACAAGGCCACTGTTGTGGTGTCAATAATGCATGCGCTCTACTCAGGGATAACTGGATGCGACAGTGAGTTACTATAATTGGAACACACCTGACAAGGCTACTAGCATATAGACCAGGGAGGGAAAACTAGTGGCTCACGTATCATCAATGGCACGTGGCACATTATTTTGGGCACGCCAGCAAACAAAATGGTTTGCATTTTATTTCAAAATAACAAAGTTCACTACGACGTATTACGAACAAACACGAGTGGTCGGTTGCGGGACGGTGGGGAGCCCACTCGTTTGTTATTGACTTTCCTTAGTTACGACGTAGACTACGGTTGGTTATGAAGTAAAATTTGTCTACGCATAGCATAGTCAATTTCATCGACAAAACTGTATTTTAAAGTTTATTTGTGTTATATTTACGATTTTTATCTGTTATTTAACATGGCTAGTTCAGCAAAGGAACAAAAAGTGCAAGATAGTAAGTGTTCTGGAGCAGTGGTATATATGCAGAACATCGTTTATAAAACGACATTTAGAAACAAAGCACAAATCCTCTTGTCAAAAAAATGAACCATGGCAAAAATAATTAGTTGCTTAAAAACTTTTGGCAGAGATGACTCCAATTCTCAGCATGTATTCTACTAAAAGTAACATCTAACACAATCCTAATATAAGTTATTTGTCATCTAATCTGCAACAACAGAAGTCACACTAATGTTACTTTAATTTGAATTACACGTGTAACTAAAACATTTACAGCTATACAGTGCAAAATGTATTTTTTCATAGTTAATAAAGAGTTTCGAGTTGTTAGTATATTTAGTTTTATTATTTTCCCAATACTTATAAATCAACAGTATTTGATGGCATGTTTATACCTTAATAAGCACTTCTTTAGAAAAAATGGCACGTTGATGCATAAAGGTTCGCACCGCCTGATATAGACCAATCTGCCCTAATCGTCCGTACACGGTCTCCCTTGAAACTGCGTACCAGTGGCTGAAGTGAGTTGACGAAACAGATCTGATGCTGTGCTTCGTCTGTTTCTTTTGGCAGTAACCGCCAAATGCCGGTCCTCATTTGGCGTTGTAACTCGGGGCAAACTGTGCTGAAACGTCTATTCATATTACCATCCTTTTGTAATCGTTGTCAAAGCCTGGAGATGACACTCTGGGCGATTCCAAGTTTCTAGAACACTTCCAGCTGAGTACGTTCTCATTCCTGACGGCCGATAATTATACCGTCTAAAAAAATAATCCAAATACGTCCTTTGTCATAACTGTGGTGTTATTGCACTGAAATCCATATATAGCGCTTGCGAACAATTTTACTTCGTTGCCTGTATTCTTTATGTTTCCGCTTCTTACACTTTCGTCATTGTGAGGTACTATGAGTGTCATCTGGTGGCGTCTTGCAATTTGCATATGATTATTGAAGATGTGTGTAATCACTTTAAAGGTGACATGTTGTTATTGTTTTTGTCTTCACGTATGATAAAGTTCAAAGGTGGTGATAACAAAAGTTAAAGATATAGTCAAATAATGCTAAAGGCATGAATCACTGCCGTGGACACATCCATGGCACGAATAGTATACTGCAGTCATTGTCCATTTTAAAATGGGTAGCAACAATGGAAAGACAGCTAAAAAAGTGCTTGGGATCCAGATGCTTGCCTGGGCAGTGCCTGCATTCCACATATGATCTGGAACCCTCGGGAAGAGTCCTCATGCCCTAAAAATGCCTTGTCCTTAGTCTAATATTGTTGCCGGAGTTTCTAGGCAATAATTTAATTTTGGCAGCGAGATTGTTTCTCTTGAGTTTGAGCAGAGCTTTTGTTTTGCGACTGAGTTGGAATCATAGACCGTAGTAGATGAGGTTACGGGCTCAACTGTTCTGACTTCATTGGCAAGGGAATAGGCCATCTTTTTACCTTCAAAGTCAACATGGACCGCGATCCACTGATGGGTGCTTACAGTTGACACACTTATATATGTTAAAGTTCGATTTACGCTTGACTCTGAATTATTCTTAACTTATGGACATGAGTTTATATATATATATATGTATTTCTATGCAGGGTGTCTACAAATTAGTTGGGCAAACAGAATGACTTATTGCACGTAATTTGTAGGGGTACAGAATTAAAATACATATTGTTGTAAGATAAAGAAATTGTCCAATTTTACCATTGTCATAAATGTTTGTTGTGGCTTCATTTCATTATTATGCAAATGTTTCATCGGTAAATAAGGTGTTGCTACATAATTATCAACAGACTTTCATCGATAAAATTCATTGTAGCGTAGATTCTTGATTTTCGTTCAGGAACGGATGTGAGATATGATGGAAACACTTGATTCTTTATAAAAACCCCATTCACTGAAACCCAATGGGGATCGTGATGAGCATTAAAAAACACCTCCATGACCAATCCAAGCTGGTATCTCAACATTGAGGTAAGATATAACGTCATTGTGGTAGTAATAAGGCACTCTATGCTGTTGAAAAATGTAAGCTCTAGTAGTTTTTATTTATTTGATGATTGGCATAAGGAAAATCTGGAGCATAACCAGTTAAACAATTCCTGTAACAGTATTTTCAGTGAAGAAAAATAGCCCATTATTCCAGGAATGTACTACACAAAATACGCGTTTACCTGGAAACTATTCCTGCTATGTTCTAGCATAGGGAGAGGATTTTCTGACCCTTAAATTCTTATATAATGTCACCCACAACGCCCTCTATGAATAGACTTAGGATATATTCCAACTACTCTGACTTTAAAGTAATAACTTTAACCCTATAAGTTTTAACGTCTCAATTGAGCTAATTTCATTTAATATTTAGAAAGTTCAGAACTTAAGAAATTATACAACTAATTTGTAAACACCCTGTATGTATATATATATATATATATATATATATATATATATATGTATTACATTTTCAGTTCACATATTTCTGTTCATATCATTATAACACTCTAAGTGAAACAAATATTTTGTTGGTAAATTTATTGAACTAATAAATACATGCTGAAAAAGTAACTAATGCATACATGTAAAATTCCAGTTCAGATTTATGAAATTCAGCTCTTTCACTAGAGAAGTGTAATGATAAATCATTCTTGCATTTTATATCATTATAGCAAAGCTCTGAATAAGATGGATATCTCTCCCCACACGCATAATAAATTTAAATTTCCATTAATATATTTCAACTCTGATTCCTCACTCGAGAATACTAATTACATTCAAAATAACTTAAGTGATTGCTTAAATTATTACCATATTTCTCAGAGAAATTGCAAAGCGGGTTGATTACATGAAGAAGACAAAAAAATAATTAAATCTCATCTTATTTCCAAAATTCACCATTTGCATCTGTTTTATAAATAGCTTATGCTAAAAGGATTTTAAAATATTGAGAAGAAATTTTTGCCTTTTTCAAGATTTAATTTTCTTTAATATATTATTTAATTAAAAATGAATTTTTACTCATACACTTTATTAAGTTTTATTTATTATTGAATTCTAAGTGTGAATAATTATTTTCTTTTCACTTCAGAATTGAATTTTAATTTCAATAAAGTGACAATTCGCTAGTGTATCGACATTCCCTCATATTTAATACTGAATTAGTGACGAAATAATGTTTTCTTTCGATTTAAATTGGAATTATATAAGTATTCTGGAAATTTCTTACTAGATATGTTGTTAATTAATTACATGAAAACTTAATCTTATTAATAATGGTGATTGCTGAAGGACAAAAAAGATTTATCCACCAGTAAAAAAATCTGCTCTTTCTTATATATTTTACTCAACGGTAATCATCGTTTGTCAAATTATCCCGGAAATGAGTGTGTATTAGATTGAGAAAGGAATTTATATGTATTAATTTCAGAAAACTCAAAGCTTGTTACTGAAAGTACATATTATTTGTGTCCTGACTATATCATGATTGTGAATTATTGTTAAGACAAAAAAAAATATCGGTAGGGGAATTTGACAACAGCCATATGGTGGTTGATTTTAGTGTTAACGCGATTTTAGTGTTACGATAAGTACGTTTATGAATATATATATATAAGTCACGGGAAGTTTTATCATTCTACAACCTATATTTTTATCTTAATGAAAAACGTCTAAATAGTGATCCAATTTTACTGAAGTAGCCAAGATTGCATAATTTTTCATTTGTTTATATTTGAAGTGCAACTTTAAAATCTTTCTCGCATTGAATAAATTGGTATTGCATTTAAATAAACTTTTTTTTATCGTAATAAAAATGACTATAAAAATATATTCACTAATTTCATAATACCACTCGGAAGTTTTCAAATTAGTTATAAGATAATATTTTAATGCCATATCATCAACTATCGAAAAACTATTCTTAAAGAACTTGCATGTGTCATCTCCAAAATCAATTTTAATTACTAAAAGTGTGTGACGAATGACGCTATTTAATTAAAAGTTTAAATAAATATATGGTCAATATCCTAAGCACCATCGCATAGCAACAAGAGAGAAATCAGAACTAATCATCGATTAAACCAAGACACAGAGAGAGCTTCAAGATCGTCCCTTGACTTAATAACCCTCATCGGAATGGACCAAGACAAGGCAAACCAAAGAAGAGAATTTTTAAAAGAATCCAGGAAAAACAGAGCGATTGAGGAAGACACTCTAAGAGGGGGAACGGTTTTGGCACATGGAATTAAGTGCCTGGGGGCATTGTCAATTCAGCAGAATACTTACGTCAACGTCCCTCATTGAATTAGCCTGGAACGTTTTCTTTCTTTTTTTTATTATCGTCTTTCTTTTTACAAGCCTAATTTTTTCTTTTGTTTTTTTTCTTTCTATAGCCTGCTTTCGATTTCAGAACGGGTACTAAGAAAAAGAATTCTTATTTGATTAGAACCACTTTAAAAAGGGATTTTTTTTTCTTTGGGACATCCCAGTAAAGAATTTTGTTAGGATCTTTACCCAATATGTGTAGGATTTATGTTGTACTGAAGTTTTCAGTAGTATGAGGTAATATAGTTTATAACGTGCGATGGAAATTCGAAAAATGTTTCTTTTTAAGGAATACACTTTGGTATATCTGCTTTTACAGTGGTTTAAATTGATAAAAAAGTGTTAAATTTATACACCTTCAATAGAATATATACCTTTCATTTAGTAGGTTTCTTAAGTCCATGTGTAATATTTTAAGTGACTGGAATATATTTTTTCTCTTTATAAAACTGAATTATTAACGAGATGTTATGTATATTTTTAAAGTAGAAGTATTTCCTTAAAAAGCAAAACTATTTAATAAGTTTTTAATTATTCATAATTTAGTAATAATCCCAACTATAATTCAATATTTAAACTTTTAACTTACGAAAGACCAATATGATTTGCTCCTTTTTAAGTTCAATATTTTTTCTTATAAGAATATTTAATATTGTATTTATTTTATTAATACATTATTAAATTATATTATTAATTATATGATAGTTAAAATATATACTATTAATTAAATGAACATAATTATAAAAGGGGATGGGAAATAGAAAGTACTTTATTTTTTTAAAAGAACGCATTTTTTTCTTTTAAAAATAAAGAAAAAATTCAGGCTGCTATCTCAAATAATTTTATTCATATCAAGGAACCGAAAATTTCTTCTAGTAGTGAATGATAAATGCTTATGTTTTTTGAAAATTTTCCAAGTCCTTTCAAATATTTTGGAAAAGTTTGTAATAAACTGTATATAAATTTCTATATAGCGTGACTTACAAAGTGTTCATTTAAAGTAACACGTTAAAGCAAATTTTAATAAGTAAATTGTACTGAATTTATAATTTTATTAATTTCTCTGTTACCATTTATTTAGAAAAATTTAATCTTGGCATGATTATTGATTATATAGCGAAAGTATAATGTATAAGATTAAGGAACTTATTAGTGTATGTTTTATTCAAATATATTCAATTTGAAAAAAAATTATAAATTTAAAACAATAAAGCAATTAAACTATAAGCTACCCATTTATCTACAATTTGTCTGTTCTTGAATATGAAATTAGTATCATTTAAATGAGAACCAAACTTGAACAACTTTTAACAACTATTATTATTTTTATTATTTTTTTTATTTGCACCTGATTATATTCTAGGATTAGATGTTAATAAAACAATGAAGGAATATTCGATTGTTTAGTTTATGCATTCCAAAATTTCAATGATTCAGTGTAACTGTGCATCAAAAATTATTTAATCCCCATTTGGAGGTCAAAATTTCCTAAAAATTTGTTAATAACAAAGAGCAACTTGTAATGTAATAAATACAGCAGAAAATACGTTTTGCATTAACTAAACCAATTATAATAGTTGGTTTAAATAACGTCAAGACAAAGTATAATATTTCATTTCTTCAGACAAAAATGAAGTGTAACTGAATGTCAGTGCGATTCAGAGTAGTTCAATTGATCAGTGAACTGTTTCAGATACTAATGCAGTTTTTAATGTCAGAAATTATTTAATACACATACAAAAGTAAAACGCTCTTCAAAATATTATAACAACTAAGAACAATTTGTAAAGTAGCAATTACAACAAAAAAATTATGTTTAGACACTAATTAGACCAAATAAAATAGTTGTTTTCAATAACATCAAGACACAGCATACTACTTTATCTCTGCATGCAAAAAGAAGAACAAATTTTGAGGAATATTTCTCTCTTTCATTATTTGCTTCATTAAATACTGTAGAGAATATGTTTTTTAATTCAAATATCAGAGATTTATATGAAAGAACTATTATATATATATATATATATATATTCAATTGAAGTTCATGAAAAATAATATTTTTATAGCTAAGTAGGATAGCTTGCAAATTCAGTATTTTTATTTTTGGTTGAAAGAAATTAAGAATAACAATTATTTCTATATATATATAATTGCTGTTTCAGAATCATGTGATTTAACACATGGCAAATATAAATAAATAAATTTAAAAAAAAAAACGTACGGAACATTGCTAATATTATTCACAAGAGTATTTAACAAATACAGTAAGACTGCATTATTCCATAGATTATCTTTTTATATATTAATAACTTATAACTAACTTTTACATCGTTAAAATAGTATTCAAACAAACTATATGTTCTTTCTATTACAAAAGCTGTACTTAATACTTTAATCAGAAACTTGCTTATAATTCAAATACTTATATACACAACACGCACTATTTTTCCTTCTATTTAAAAAAAAATATTTTATTTCAGAATGAATATTATTCCGCAATTTTGGCTTAGTGTTATTTTTAAAGTGTATATTTGATTCCAGTATATCAATGCACTTAATTCTAATTTGAATAATATAAATAATATTGTTCAAAGTATGTAATATTTATCCATCATTGTAATATAGATTCAAAATATCAAATTGAACAACTGTACGAACTACAGTTTACAATTTGGAGAAAAAACACAATTTGTATTACTTATGAAGAATAAAATACATTGAACTAAAAAAGTGAGGAAGTTACTTATTTTTCTTCTAAAAAACAGTATCTATTAAATAAAAGAGTTTATCTAATTTAATAACAGAAACAAAAGTCCTAAAATAAATTTCTACAACATCTCCTAACCCGCGAGTAATGTTTTCATTCAACATTTTTGAGAATGGAGAAATCTTTATAATTTCCTGATATATAATAACAATCCTGTATCATATTTATTTTGCGATTCTTACAGTAAAATTTATTTGACCCATGAACCATATGTTTAATTTTATGTATTCCCTTATGTCTTAAAGACGCTTGAAGCTATTTCAAATACTATAAAACACTAGCTATTTCACATAGACTAGTAACTATAGAAACTCATCTAATGAACTGTTGTATTATGTATCCGAATGGAAAACTTTTGAATCTAGCTTAATTAAAAACGGAACATGACATTTATTCAACAGAACTTTTGAAATAATGGTCATCTAGTAAATGATATATCAAAGCACATTTCTAATTGTTAAAAGTATTTATACGCATAAAAATCTATATATTTTTTCTTTACTAATGTCAATGTTCTTAAAAATATATTCACAGTTAGAATGATATGTGTGTGATGACCATTAACTATGAAAGACACAACAGCATTTTCTTTCAGTGTAATAGTTATGATAGTATACAAGAAATATTTGCTTTTATTATCCTTTCTTACATATTATTTTTAAGATAAATATATAATTTAAGTCGTGTTAGAAATCACAAAGAAAATATTAATTTCTTAAATATCAAACAGATGTTTCTTTTGATTAATTGTGATGCCTAGTAATTTTAATTATTTTTGGACATACTGGCTGGAAACTATGTAAAAAGAAGAATAAAATTGAAATTCTAAAACAGAGAAAATACAAACATAAACGATTTAATTTAAACATTTAAAATCAACAGCTATCATGAATTCATAATGAATATGAACACGCTCTCAATTAATTAAAATAAACTTTTTTAATTTAGAGAAAACGACGAAGGAATGCAGTGCGTTAAATAAGAAACTTATTTGAAGAATACTGCTTGCTGAGATTTAAAGATGCATTTGAAGACCACATTTGAACTAAAAATCATTTGTCTTTTACTACGAAGGAAAATAATTTAAAATGGAATGTTAAATTTGCAGAAATTTTAAAATATGAGTTAAGACACTACGTCATGTTATTTATGATAAGTATATGTATATTGATTTAAAATTTTAAGAAACAAATAAGATTCTATAATAAACAAATATTTATTTTATGAGAATAAAGTATCTAATAATTTAAATTAAAAAAAAGAACTATAAATTATTTAATAAACCTTTAACCATTTTACAACTAACTAACCTTTAGCCCTTAAATTTAACAACATAATTACAAATGTATTATAGCTAAATATAATTTAAATTTGTAAAATAATTTATATCATATGAAAAATGCCTTTTGAAGAGATAACTTGTAACATTTACAATTAATTTTTTCTTAAGAATATCTAAAATATATCAGAAATAGAAAAATATATGTATTTCTACAGTTCTTATACATATATATATGTGTGTGTGTGTATGGGGGTGAGTGTGTGTGATGGTATGCTTCATATTATTCAAAATTAAATGCACAAGAAAGGATTAAAGTAATATATCTAATTAAAGTGATTTCTAATAAAACCTAATAAAGAAACAAAATGAAAAATACTTTATGTGGGTAAAAGATAAAATTAATAATAAAGATAATAACTTGTTTGATTTTTTTTTTTTGGTCTATAAGTTTGAAACGGATTTTCATATATTGCTGCATTAAGAGTACATTATTTCATACATTTAAATTTGAGAATATTAAATATTTTATTCAGTCATATTTTTCCCTCAACGTTTCTTGAAATGTAGATTACGCCAATTTGAAATATGTTTTGCGAAAAAAAAGCAAAATTGAGCCAAGATAAATCTTTTTAAACATAAAAGCAACGTATGGAAATTTATTTAATTATTAAAAAAGATAAAACTGGCATAAAAATGCTCTAATTAATTATAGAAAAATGTCAAATGTGAATGCTATCTACAGTACATTATTTTAGTAATTTATCTAAGTAATTAAAAAGTCAACACGAAGAGAAACATCCCAGAGTTTCCCAATTTGCCTAATGCACATTCAAAATAACATACCTTCCACCCGAAAGTCATCATCTATCCATGAAATCCACTTTTAAAACAGGAATTCAGGCGAAATCCTGACGGATTATTTTTGCATGAGCGCAAGAACTAATTTGGAGATGAAAAATTATTTTTTGATCTAACATTTCCCACTGTTTTTAAGCCCGAGGGTCGAAGACATTCTTTGAAAAATGAAGACAATCGTGAAGGAAGATCGGATATAAGGCTGGCTGAAATGGAAATAAAATAGCTGTAAGAGAACTTTTTATTTTCCTGGAATATTTCGTTTTCTAGACGTGTTTCTAGTAAGAAATGTAACAAAAAATGTGGGGTTGTTTCTGAGGAAAATATTTTTTATAAGTTTGTGTAGCCTCGAAGCTTTCCATTTAGTATTCTGAGGAGAACTGCATTTGGTGTTTCTTTCGAAACCAAAAGATAGCGAGCTGATAAAAAACAGCATTGGTATTCGGAGAATTATTGCCACCTAGCACTTTCAGTAATCATAACTTTGGTTTCCTTCCGAATTCAATATATACAAGAAGTGTGTATGTAAATTCACTCAGCAAAATTGCAATTCTTAATTAGAAGTTCAAAATTCTTTTAATTTTTCAAGTATGCGTGACATGTTTATTCATTTTAATTTGATTTAAGAACTTCTGTTTATTGCTATTTTTTATTTTTGTGAAGAAATTTAAGTTTATAGATATCACGCAATATTTGGTTAAGGCTACGTAATTGTATTTAAGTATGACATTTAATTTAAATTTCATTATTCAGTATCAAATTAATTACATCAAAATCGAATTTTATAATGAAAACAAACTGTTATTCATGTGTATGTAAATATTTAATTCATATTTTAAAGTGATAAATATACAAATATGCTTTTTAAAAGTATTAATCAAATGTTTTTATAATGTATATTTTCCTTATCTGTTTATTAAAAAATATCACCATTCATCGATTTGTTATTGTGCGAATGAATGTATATCTAAAATATAAGTTTCTAAAATGGTTCCTATGAACCCATGGGGTCCTTTTGACTGCTTAGGACTGCTAACCCATTAAATATATTGTACAAATTAGTTTGTGGGTGGGTGGACAATGTTAGGGAAGCCTAGTTTCAAGAATCGTGTTTTATGGACCTGTATTTTTACACTTTCAAAATGTGTCATTTCTAACAGTAGAAGATATTGTACTCTAAATTCACCTAAGCTAAACTCAGTGGCGCAACAGCTCTGAGGGTCAAGATCTGCTTTGTTCGTTTCAGTTTTCGGGACCTTGGGCACTGAGGTACATAAGCAGATGTTGCGGTCAGGTGTCAGTCTGACGCGAAATTCAACTAAACGCCAATACTTTTTGCGTAAGGTGATTGTAAAATGTTTGTGTAAATGAAGAAAATGAAGCTAAAATCTGTCTATTTAGGTTAAAGTTGAAATCATAGTTGCTAAGAAATGAACGAATACATTGCTTTTAAATCAAGTAAAAATGCTTATTGCTTTAAAATTTGAAATAAAAATTTAAAAATATTTTTCATTGCTTAAGTTCTAACTACTCTGTAATATCTTAAACTCAAATCAATAATTACTTGAAATTCAATTCATTTGCTTTAATTGCACAATTAATATTGAAGAACTGAAAAATTTATAAAAAGGCTAAGTCGTTGCATTGAAAGAATGCGCTTTAAAATTAACTTCTATTTCTACAAACTTTTCGATATTGCAATTTGGTTTTCTGTAATGTGTCATATACATTACACATATTTTAATATTTATTCATAGTTTTTTTTCCTCTCAGTAACCTCCACAATTCAGAAGGTATATAAACAAGAATTTAGACTAATTTATGCTATCGAATCAAAACATTACAAAGTTTTATAGCTTAAAACATTTTGTAAAATAAAACAACAACTTTAAAACTTTTCAAACATAATTTGTGTTCAAATAATATACTCGTAAACATTGTTCAAGAGACAAAAATATAAAAATGCTTAGTAATATTCCATCGTTTATTTTATAATATAATAGTAATGTTACCATTGTTACTACGTTACTGTATTTGTACCCAGCTATCGTTTTAACTCTATTCAATACAAAGCGAAAGAAGCTGCATTTGTGTTTTTGAATATATCTTATCATTTACAAAACAAATTCATTAAAATTAGACTTTGGCACTCTCTAAAAATTTACATATTGTGCCATTTCAGAAAAAATCCAATACCCATTTAAGTTTATATATTTAGAAAGGAGAACCAAAAAGAGGGAATAAAGGTTTTAAATATCAATAGTAATGACCGAACCGAAATTTATGACTCTTTACCATCAATGCCAACAGACACAATACATATACATTAATGCGCTGAAATTGTTCTTTTTATTAGAACTCTTAAAAATCCATATAACTTTGATTATATTCCGCATAAAATGTGGAACTCATTTCAGCTCGAGCTTTTTTGTTGCATACAATTTTAAAAGGTAAAGAACAAAAGAGTTTGAATACAAAATTGCAAACTATCCCATACAACATACTAAAGCAGCAAAAATACTACATTTTGCAATAGTTTACTTAGAATCGCTATAAATTTCGTAGTATTCAGCATATAAAGTAATTTTTTTCACTGTGTTCAATAAAGACACGTTTTAAAACGCTTCTATTTTCTTGTTTAATGATTAGAAATAAATTTGTGATCAAGTCTTTAGATTCTTGGCACAGCAATACCGGCCAGGTCCCTTAGCGACGGCAAGTTCAAAACATGATGAAATTCAGTTCTTCTAAAAGACAAAAAGAAGCAAGCCGTATACAAATTGGAAGAATGACTGACTGACACTTAATTCAATGCGGTGCCGATTTTGCTGCCGAGTTCTGGATCCATGCCAGATGTCGATATCTCTGCCCAATTGAGGTCAAGGAAGTTCAATTAAGCTTGATTCATTGGAAAGTGAAGGCGCATGTGCAATCATTTCAAAAGTAGAAGAGCACTTTTGTTATTAATAATGGAACGTGCTTATAGATTTCAGAATTTGCCTCTCCAAGTAGAAAGTCAGCAACCAAAGGTTCAGTCTCTCTGAAATTATTTTTGTTCTACAATTCTAAAATGTTAAAGAAGTGCAAAATATTTAAACAGCAATTTCTAATCATAATTAATTTGGAAAAAATATGTATTATTTATTTTTTCAAAAACTAAGCAAAAGAAATATGCTTTGGGATGTTTGAACTTAAGCAACAAACGGGATGGTCAGTGGACTACGAAAGCTATTCTTAAAATCATTTTTATTAAAAGTTTTGAAGTATATTTATTTACTGTATAATCCGGCGTATCACGCACACTTTTTTTCAGTAAAAAATAAGATTGAAATTCATGGGTGAGCGTTATAAGCTCTGGATATAACAATGGTAGCTTTAAAAATAAAGAAAATATTAGAAAACAAGAATAAGTTTTCTGCTTATGCATTTGACCTTATTTTGTAAAAGTTTTTTAACCTTCTAACATCCACATATTATACTGTTGCTTTAAATTTGCTTTGAATAAGCTATAGGTGCTCCTATTTAAAGCATGCTGTCGCTAATGTCGTAGATCCATCTGAGGTAACTGCCATCTCTGGGTTGCCATCCGCTCAATGGTATTAAAACATATACCAAACTAAAAGACTTTCAGGACTACCAAATGTACCTGGTGGCTTTTACAAATATTTCTTATCCACAATTTTTGTCCATCCATCATTTTTCGTGCACATGAATGAAAATATTCGTAAATATGATTTCAGTATCAGCTTTTAAAAAAAAAAAATCATAGGCTTAATATTGTACGTTCCGCTAAGCAGAGAGGAACTAAGGTGAAGTGATATATTTTGTAACCTGTTGTTTTTAGTACGTGAAGTCCTTTCTTCTTCAAAAAATAATATCATTGCAAGTGTGCACATTTTAAGTTTATTTTATTTTATTTATTTATTTTTATAAAAAACGGAATTTGTGTCATATGGCGAATACACATAAAAATTTTTTTAAATGATAATCTGAATGTATAGGCGTACGTTATACGCTGGAATATACAGTAAATATCTTTTATTAATATAGTTCGGTAATATTAGTTCTTATTGAAGACAATGCTCTCAACGGTCATTTAGTTTCGAAGTAAGAAAACTGCGCATCTTTAGAAATTGTAGATCTATGAGCACAGAAGAATATAGAAAATACAAAGCCAAGTACACCCTAAACTTCTTTTTAAAAAGCGATGATACTTAATATTAAAGTATGCATCTAAGAAGGAAAATTACATTCTCTGTTTGAATTATATTCAAAAATGCGTCTTATTTATAAACAAAGAAAAATATAAAGTTGATTCTTCTTTTAAAAGTCGATATTCTGTTTTATAATTAAGACCAGTCAGTAGACTAAAAATCTTCAAATTATCGATTTTGAGATTTTGATATTTCTACAATCTCCAATTCATGACCTTTCGAGTGATACCTAATTTGTGTCATTTTAAGAACTAGAAGTATATCAAAATGATTTTTAAAAAATCATCATCTGGTCACCATGCCCACTTTAACAGATAAAATTGAAAATATTGACCATTTAAACAGTTGCAAAACTTCTGATTTCGTATTTATTCATACTCAATTAACTTAAGATAACAGTATAACTGCAAGTTTAACTGTTAAATTTTGGAGTGGAATGTGTAATTAATATTATAAAAGCTTCAAACCTAATTTTAATTAAATAAAAGTATTTTGTTTAAATTGAATTATATGGTACAATAAGTCCCTTTCTACAAATAAAATCTTAATCTAATCCCTTTCCAGATGTATATAAAATGTCAAGTGAAAACAGTTTGAATAAAACCGTTAAAAACACGCATAACTTAACATTTATTGCCTAATAAAAACAACTTGTGTAATGTCCTTAGCTAAAACGGAATTGCTTCTGAAATTTTCATCAATTTTAAAATAGTAAATACTTTCCATCTTGAAGTAACTAAACTAATTCAATCGGTATAATTAAAATGAATATTTTGAAACAATGTATATAATTTTGTTCCCAATATACCTTTTTAGAATTGAAGGTAATAAATCCATTAAACACCCTATTCTAGGACATTCTCCCTATAAACTCATGGGGCCATTCACCTATCCATAAACAAATTCCATCAAGAATTTTTAGCTTTGCATTACTTCATGCTGCAGCAAAATAATGAGTTCTCCTCAAACGTACTCTGTCATTATTTAAGTAACGTCTGCTGCAGGAATAGCTAAATTCACCCAAAACAAACGAACAAGTTGATAAAACCTAATCACAGGATCATTATCTGAATCTAGGGAACCCGCGGTAACATTCAAAGTCTCCGGAGATTTTGAAGATCGCTGACCAAACAATTAGCTCCAGAGTTCTTTTTCCTTCAGTCTTGTACTTTCTGTTCTTGTATTGTATTGTTGTTATTCCGTCCTTTGCTTCTAGTCTACGTTTATTCACAAGGTTTACTTAAACATTGCATTTCTACCCTGTTCGGTCTTCAAATGTGCTTAGTTAAGTTTATTTTGGTATTTCGAGAATGTAGGAGTGATTTCTTAGGGTATTTTCTTAGGCTAACTATGACCTATGACCTAACTATGACCTATGATTACTATCCATTTCAGACTAAAGATTTAAATGATTTCTATTTCAATATACATAACTATGTCAGTAATATAAAAAATATTTCATAAGACATTAGGAAACGACTATCTACTCGACATTGAGCAGGAGTTACAAACAAAGCTAAAAAATACCCTTATATAGAATGAATATTTATATAGAATATTATAATTCTAATTTCAATTACTGTTTCACAGTTCCATTTATTAGTATTGAACATGTGTAGTGTGTTCTATTAAAATTAGTCTTATGAATTCATAAGACTTCATGGTGGTGTTCTATTAAATTTATAATCTTTAACGTGCAGTGTTCTATTAAAATTAGTCTTACAAATTCATTCAAAAAATAAATGCTTTTTTTAAAATTTAGAATTCATAAATATTTCGTGTTGAAAAAATTTCAAACTATTACAGATTTTAAGAAATTTGCTGCAGTAATTTTCAACAGCAATCAAAGTAAAATGCTTTATCAATTTTTAAACAAAATCTGGATACTTTTTTCAACCAAAGATCTGACTTTACTCAACAAAAGTGTCAAAATTTACTCATACTTAAAAAAATAATTAAAAGGTAAAATGCTTAGAAAGTACAAATTGATTTTGATACGTTGTTCACAATAATATGTGCTGTATGACATCACTTCAGGGAGAATGGCTTTTTTAAAATTCTTAAACTTTATGCATCTATTCTTTGTAAAATATAGAAAGTTTAACGATTTCAAAATCTTAAATTACTGAAGTTATTAACATTGAAAAGGTTAAATTTATAAAATAAATCACGAAACTTAATAAACTATGACGGATGAGAAAAACATTTAAACATCAAATAAAATTACTTTAAACATCATTTTGAAAAAAAAAATAGAAAGATAAATTAAATAAGATGTTGAAGCAATGGAAATAATAAATAACATTGAAAGCTTATCACTGTTATTATTTGTAAAAATATATCATTTTCTTTTGGTAACGCTTGTTTGAAAAGCTGTATTTGTGTGTGTTGTGTGTGTGTGTCTTTATGTGTGTGAATTTTGTAAAGCAAAAATGTTTCATCCAAACATATCTTCAAATTTATCCAAAATTTTCATTCAAAACTAAATTTTACTTTTAAATTAGTTACTATTTGTATAATTAGCCTTTACTACTAAAATACTCCCACTTTATTTTTAGTGCATTATTTATTAAAATCATTTCATTCATTATCTGCAGAATTTAAAGAAACCATGTAAAATACCATAAAGGAAAAAAATCAAGAAAAAAAACAAGCAACGAATTGAATATCTATCTGAATAGTGATATCATGCTTAAAACTTTTAATTATTGAATGGTATTAACATACTTTGTTTGAAAACCTATTACATAAACTATTTCAAAAGTGCGATTAATATTCAATCCTATAACGTTGATTAAAACTCCTTTGTGTTTCATTTAAAGCTCTTTTTAGCCTTGTATAGCATTTGTGTAATGTTTTGTCATAGATTATATGCATTGTTTTTTTTAAGCTTTTTCCTTTTAAAATAAAGTTCATGTATTTTTAAGGTATCCGACTTCGTTCGGAATCGTGATTTTGCAAAAACGTATAAATGGATAATATTTATGATATTTAGTGTCACTTAGATCAGAAAATGTATATAAAAGTGTTTTAAGAATAGTATTACAATAAAAAATTATTTAAGTACAATATTTTGACAAAAAATGAACATAGAATGACCCATTTTCAAAATATTCTCCTTTTGTGAAAAATGCTTCCTTTATAATCATATTTTGGCTGTATATATCTCAGACCTCTCTACAGAGGCTCAACTAGAATTTGTGAAATAAATATATGCCTTAGAAGTGGGTTTATCCATGTTTTACGACAACACAAGGGAGAAGTTTTAAGAAAAAAAGGCCGATAGTTATTTCTCAAATCGTTTTAACTCTGAAAATAATCCAATTTTTTTAAAATTCATAGTTCAGACTCTGTACAGAGGACTGAGCTATATACAGGCAAAGTTTAATTATAATAGAAGCATTTTTCACAAAATGAGAACATTTGGAAAAAAGGTTATTCTAAGTTATTTTTTTGCCGAAACATTGTATTTAAATAATTTGTTTTTGTCAAAATGTCCTTAAAACAACTTTATACATGTATTCTAATCTAAGTGAGACTAAATATAATGAAAATTATCCATTTAAGTGTTTTTTTTTTACATCACGGTTCCGAACGTAGTCGGATACCTTAAGGAACAGTTACTGAATCTGACAGAAAATGTTTAGCTTAAGCACGTCTATATTGGAGAAGAAATGAGTAAATAAAAGAGAATAATATAAAAAAATATTATCAGCATTGTTTCGCAATCTGTATATGATGATAGTTTTCAAAAACCCACATTCAATATAGACTTCAAAATTAAGCTAAATATACAAACAAAAACTTGATTTAGATACATATTTCAAACATTGAACTTTATTTCAAAGAACTTTTAAAATATTAAACTAAATGCATGTAAAAACGTTAAAATTTTATTTAAATTGCAATTCACCGGATAGAAATTCTTCCCTAAACTTAAGAAATCGAAGAAACCACCTTTTGTAGGACGAAAGTACAAAAGGTGAAGAAGAAAACGGGTCTCTTATAATTTTAAGGTGGTTCTTCCCACCTCCTAGAGCGTCAAAAGGCATCAATAATTTTTCCAAGACATATCGACTCAAACTTCCAAGAAAGAATAGTTGCACGGGCAGAGAGTGTGGCCCGACTGCTCGCCGTGATTTATGCAGACGTGACCCGGAAGAAACAATACTCCGAGTCTCATTATCTGGAACTAGCAGCTGCTGCTTGTAGTAGCAAAGGAGTCACCATTGGAGAGTTTTGTTAGTTCTTCTACACTTTTCAAAACTGGTGCCGATAACAAATGGCAACCAGAAATGAGCTGCAATTAAGAGAAGTTATTAATCATTGCCAATGTTGATAAACATTCTAGTAGTCATGAGATTTAGCAGTTTTCTCTGGGGTCCTTTGAAATATTTAGAAAAACTACCGCCTCATCGATTGAGAAAGTTCTTCGTATTACGTGTAATAGTTTTGAGAGAGGAATAACTAGTGCAAAAAAATTCCATGTGTTGCTTGTTCAATAAAAGATTAATTGTAGTAGTTTCTCTTTAGTTTAGACAGCATTAGAGATTTATTGGTAGATCGTTAAATTTCTTTATTAAAGTACAATGGACAAGTATTATATAAAGTTTCTTTTGAAACTCATTCAATAGAAAAGACATTTATAAAAGCGATCCTGTGAATCTTGTTCTATCAAAAACTAATAACATAAATTATTTTTGGTTGAGATAGAATTAAAACGATAAATTAGGAGTTTTTTTTTTATTTTTTTTATCACAATTTACTTTGCTATAGGTAGCTGTACATGAAAACTCAAAAGTATTATTTCTTCTTTGAATATTTTTATAGCATTCTTAAAACAAAATCTGTAATGCTCAATCATTGGTCACAGTAACCTAGTTTTCGTCAATATTGTTTGGCGAGGGTTGTGTGTCATGGGTTCGATCCCTAATGCCACTGAAAACTCATTGCTTAGTGGAGATGATACACGTTTAATATGTCTCTGATCAAAGTCCTCCCGTTACCGTGGTGCGGTAGTTATGAGAGAGAAGATTCCAGTCAGCATGTCGTCTTGGCCATTTGACCATGGTTTAAAATTACGAAGTCCGTCACCGATAAACCTCGTGTGTTTCTTTATAGGGTTACATTAATAAATATTTTCTCTCACGCAATGATGATTTTAAACTTAAGACTTGCTAATAAATATTATAAGTTGTTATTAATAAGAAATTATTTCTTTTTATATTTTTGGAGTTGGTGTAGGAGTTTCAATCCTACACCTTTCAGCAAAGAAAAAAAAAAAAAAAAAAAAAAAGAATATATATTTTTCTAATTTCAGATAATAAAATTCAGTTTTTTTGGATTTTTTTTTCTAATTTGCTTTCTGTTAGTAAGCCATTTAATATTTATAGCTTTTGTTATCTTGGCTTGGTGTTAATAGAAAATATAATTATTGGGGTTTCTTTCTAATGATGATACTATAAAATAGTAAACTGTTGTAAATTGTCTTGAATTCAGTCAAAAACTTTATAATGAGTAATCATATAAATAAAATGCGTATAAATTGCGATGTTTTATTACTATACAAAGATATAAATATATTTATTAATAGTGCATTTTTATGGTAGAATAACTTCTGTTACATAAAATAGTAATAAGTATTATCAATGCTTAATTATTTGCTTAAGTAATAAATATTTATATGTAACATTAAAATTAACATTCATTACAGATTTGTTACTTCAAGTTCAAAGTAAAAATTAAAAAAAAAATGCGTTTGGATGAAACTCAGATGTATTTTATTTTATTAATTTTAAAAAGGAAGATTTAAAAACATTTTGTAGAGCATTTTATTTCCGTGCAATGATTCTTCCACGAGATTTTTTTTTTTTACATTAAACGCTACACTCTGCAACTTCCTTCCTTATAAGAAAATAAAGCGCAATTATTCGAAAGCAATTTCCTTTTTTTTTTTTAGTCTGAACGTTATTAAAGCACTGTAATGTAGACTAATTTGAATTAAACCTGACATATAACGTGCACATTAAAACGAGTTTAATTTCACAAATTACACGAAAAATGCTTTTATTTTACCCCATTTTTTAAAAAAAAAGTTCTCGCAATAATTTGCGGTTCTTAGGAGTTATAGCGATATCAATTATACGAGAAGGTTCCGAAAATTTACAGTAACCTCGTGAAAAGAAAAGGGAAGGAGAAAAAGAGAATGAGAGAGATATAGAGAAAAAAAATTAAACTACTTTTACGGAACTTCTCTAGCTATTCAGTTAATTAACTTTCACTGCGTGAAACTTTTTTTCCCTCCTCCTTTTCGCGCGTAGACCGCATTATTCTTCGAAATTTTTATTTCCGGTCTTGGAAGTTTATTTTTACTTTTTTTTCGTTCCTTCTCCACTTTCTTTATAGAGAACCTTTCTTCCTTTAACCACGCTCATCACGAAAATTTCACTTTGATCTCAAAAAGAACTATATCATCCTTTTCGAATTTCAACATTATATCTACGTCGTTTATGAATCGTTTCGTTTTTATATAAGTTTTTAATAGGGCGGCGCTTCAGATCAAAGGAAATAAGATTTACTTTCGGGCAAGTTTCGAACTCAATACAAGTGGTTTGAGTCAAAGATCTACGATCAAACATGGCCCAAACTTTTGACAGTAAATGTGAAATTGCTTGATTACTCTGTTTGATGTTAAGTTTTTTTCTCTTTAGTTTCGTTAGCTTCATCAAGTGTATCACTTCCCCCAATAACCAAAGAATAAGTTTATTTTTTTATATTTTATTTCATTTATTTATTTTTTTTTTATTTCTTTAATGTGAAATCTTAAAAAAGATGTTTTTGTAATTTAAGCACTAAAAGGATTTGATTGTTAAAATATTTTCGATTTTATATATATAATGAAATTTTGTTTTTAAATTATTCATATATACATTCAAACCTCATATAACAAACCTCTATTTTGCGCACTTTTTTATCCTTCTACTTAACTAATTTTTTCTCTTGTGATTCGATTTTTTTTCTCTCTATTTTTAAAATATTCCAGGACATTTTTCAAATTGTTCTCCCTTTTAGCACATTTTATGCTGATCAATAGCCTTGAACTGGTTTTACAAGGTGCATACCTCTCAAAGAGCAAAAAATTGGCTCAAGTTTTCAAACAAAATTAATAAACATTTTTAGTTATTGAATTTATAAAGATGCATGTGCTGATATGTGTTTAAAATTACTGGTGATTAAAAATCTTTTTTTAAAATTACTCCTAGATTTAAAAATTAGATAATATCTAAAAAAAATTCATTAATTTTAATATAAAATTATATTTAAAATAGAAAATACAATAGAAATGTTTTATTTTTTTTATTGTCCATTCAAATTTCTTTTGTGATGGGTGAAATATACAAAATAAATAAATATTAATTTTCAAAAGTAATTGAATAATTACTTTTTTTATTTAATATATTGTGTTTATGAATTTAAAATTTGTGTTATGTGGAATCTATATTATATCAAATGATGGATCTTTACTTACAGAATTTTTCATGTAAAGAACTTTTTTGGGGGGACTTAATGAATCAGTTAATAAAGGTACGACTGTATTTTTAGCCTTGAAAATGTATTTTGTTTTATTTATGCCAAGGATGGGTTATTGTTTTTTGTCTCCGGGGTCACATTGAGGAAGCAGACAATACCGGAGTGCCACACCTTTTTAAAACGATTGCACATATTAAGTAACTTTGCATCTCAAAAAAGGTGTCAAATTAATCTTAAAAATCAATATATATATATATATAAGTAAAATAATAACCATTTTATTCAATCTATTTTTCGAGGTAATTTCATATCATTTATAGCTACAAGAACATTTAATTTTAGAAAATAAAAATTAACGTGTCAAAACAGGGATGATAATTAAGTCGATAGCCATCTACCGGGGGATTACGAAGACATTTTAAGGTGACCTTCTTCTTTAAGACCTAAGACATACATACTAAAAGAAACATATTTATTTAAAACCGAAGCCAGTTAGACTGGAGAATCGGCTTTTTACAACCAATGCAGCCATGTATAATTAAGCAAATGATTCGATGAATGTGTAGACAACACATTTGCCTTCATTAGATGCGCACGATGACGCTCAACACGTTCACTGACGCTGTCAAAGAAAAAAGTGATCACTGCGATGCCAGGCGTATAAATGAACTTTTCCTCACACACCGATTGAAAGGAAGAGTAGGTGTTGATAGTCAGCTCTTCCCACGATAGCATGGGATTGGCTATTGAGGTGCGATCCCTCTACGGGGCGTATCCCATTGGGTTCTCGTGCGGATGTCATGCCTCACGTTGGCACGCTACTCCGCAGTGAAGAAATTAAATAAGCTAAGATTCATTAGTTCATGTATGTTTTCTGCAGTCAATACGTCCATGCTGCATGATCTGGTAGTAATCTGCCATATTTTAAAAGAGGTTTACAATGTCGAAAACAAGTGTTAATAAAATAAAACATGAAATCTTATTACGGAATGGCCATACTTTCGCCATTCGGTTGACCGAAACACATTACAAGAATAGACCTTGGAAAAGTCCGCCTACGCCTGAGCTAAATATAACCATCACAATTTTCTACAATTTTTTTTTAGTCAGGAGTGAGATAACATGTTGAAATTCTCATCACAGCTTGCACGTTAATATCGTGGTCGCCGTAGCCTACTAGTCAAGGTATCGGATCATGACTAGAATGCCATGAGTTCCAGCCCGGTGCCACTAAATACCCACCGTATAAGGGAGCGATGCACGCTAATTAGTTAGAAGAGGAGGGTGCCATTCCAGGTGTCGTCCTGTCACTTGACCATGGCAAAAAATCACGAGGTCCGTCACCAAAATCCCTAGTGTAGCTGAACAGTGCACGTTAATATCTTTTACATATCAGTCACTCACACACGTTAATATCTATATTTATTCTTGCTGATTTTCATGCAAAGGAAAAAAAATGGTATATACAAATATATATCAACCTAAATATTGAAAACCTTTTTCTCTATAATTGGTTTTTCGACATTTTTCGAGGACCCATGTGGCATTTAGTCGCTTGTTGCCCCCCTCTGAAGTTAAGAACATAAATTATTAAATGTATGAGTTAAGATTATCTATTATGGCTTGAAAATGTAAGGAAAAATCTTTGTAATTCAGTCTCTGGATAAAGATAAAATCGGAGGTAAATTTCATCCCAACCTCTTTAAGCTATTCCACTCCAGACGACTTCGTTTCTGTTTTTAGCGTTTTACTTATTTTTCATATAGATTAAATATAATGAATTATTAAAGTAATTTATCATAGAAATAATCTTCTTTAATGGGTAGTATTATTACATAAGATTAAATTTAGGAGTAATAATTAAATCAATTCAGTAATGCATCCTTAAAAATTAGAGGTTTATCTAAAATATATAATGCTATATTTGTTGCCAGTGTGTATTGAAATTAATGAATTATGCGTCAAAGAAGCAAGTATAAAAAAATCTTTTAACACTTTTCTACATAATTAATTATTTTCATATGTTGTAAATTACATTGTACTTAATAAATTTCTTATTTTTTCAATAAATTACGGCACTTATTTCTTATTTTTCTCTCTGTCGTTGTATTGTAAGTAATATAATCTAAGTAAGCAATACGTTATCTATTACTCTGCAATTTATATTTCCTAGAAATTTTGTAAATGGGCATTTTTGCATGTAATTTATTCTGAAGATTGAGGTTTCTTCTTTTTTTTTCGAAACTACACAACGAAAGGTAATTCTTAGATATATTGCCTTATACGTATACACTATACACACACACATACACACACACATATATATACACTTAGTTTTATTTCATTACGTTGGCATATAATTTTATTTTTAACTGAGCTAGTTCTGATAATATTTATAATATCAATGCAAAATGGATTTGTTAAATTTTCATTTTTCCAGAACTGAGTTATGATTTTAGTTAATATTATTTATTAAATTAAATCATCGATAATTTTTTTCCCAACTGATTTCACTGAAAGTTATAGTTGCCCTTTTATAACATTCAAAAGGAAAATTCCTGGTTTATGTAATTTTTTAAAATTCTTTACAACTAAATCGCGTGATTTAAATTTTTCAACATTTTTCTGTTGTTTTGTACATAATATTATTCTTAGTTCTGTTATTCATTAACAACATAATGAATTAATGTTCTTAGAATTCGTGATTTTAAAACATTTAAAGTTGATAATATCTTACCTGGTACTTAATATGCCGGCTTTCAAATCGTCACTGTGCCAAAAGTGTTGGACACAGTTTAATTGGAAATGCAGCTGTCGTTTTTATTTTCCATATTATTGTATTTATAGTTATATGAAATTAAAAACCTGAACTTGCAATCTATATGAACTTTTTTTCATGCTTGTAGACATATTCTGCATACTATTTTTAATTATTTGTAGCGAGGTACCTAAATATCTCATTAAAATATCAAAGCAATAAATTATACAAGAATAATTGATAAAGTACTATTATTATTTTATTTAATCACATCATTCTTTTTAAAATAATAGATTATCTCGCGCTTTTTGATATTTCAATTTAAATCTATTGTTTTCTGCATTTGTGCTTTGTTAATTAATGAAATAGCTCTTTGCAAACATTTTAAGCCTCATTGACACAAAAAGCAGAGTTGAAGGTTTTGAGTTTAAACAGTCACTAACGGATAATTTTTTTTTCTAATTGTAAGCCGATTATAAAAGAAATACAAAAATGACAGCCCTTTCCGCAAGATAGGATTTAGAATAAATTACTAAATTTTCAATTATAATTGATTCAATTAATGTATTGTGTTCAATTACAAGATCTACGTAGTATGCTCTTACTTTAATTAAAATATTTACTCGTAAGCGTGTCTTAAAAAATGTCACTCTTTTACGAAACAATGTGGCGTAACTAGGACAATCAACGCTAGAAGTATTCCCTTGACATCACTTGCGATAATTAAATATGCATTATGATATAATCGATAATGAATATCCGGTTGATCATTTATTAATCAAGAGCGAAAATAATCCGACAATTTTTAACGCCTTTCAGAAGTATGTTATAGAATTTAATAAAACCGTCAATTTGAAAATGAGCTTCTCTTACAGATGAAGTTACGCTGAAAGTTATGTAATGCATCGTTTCATGAAGTAATGATATGGTTACAAAATTTCCTTAAAATGTGGACATTTGTTCATTGATAGTATTGACCAGAGTCTTTACTTTTAATATAAATGATTACATTTTGCAAGATTTTATTCATTTCTGCTAACCATAATTTCATTAGTATTAACACTAAATTGTATATTTTAATTGTTAAAGAGATAATGGCTTTTGAAATATTAAAGAGTAATTTAATGATTTATTCATTAAATAAATGTTTAACACTGTAAACATGCACGGTTGGTTCATTTACAAATTCAAGAAAATTAAAAAGCAATATCTAGGAAATATCTAAAAAATTTTGAATTCATTTAAATATTTCAGCTTTTATTCATTTTTATCATATATTTATACTTGACTTACTGTAATTCAAGTATAAGTAAAATAATTCAAATCATTTTTATAGTGTTACACTTACTTTCATTTTAACAAAAAAAAAACATTTTTATTAAAACTCTTGATATTAAACTTCCAAGATTATTATCCAAGATTATAAACTTTCATTTTTATTACAAATTGAATCTTTCGTGTAATTTCAATTCATAAGTACACGATTCAAAATATTTCATGAATTATTCACATTAAATAAGCTAATAAGTTTTAATTATTGAAACATATTAATAAATATAATTTAGTTGATATTTTTTAAAAATTTTCATTCAAAAATTTAATATTAACCATAATAAATACCAAAGCTTATCTATAAAGATATAATGTAACGATTTTTGAAATATATATTTATAGTTTCTTTAATTTTTAATTATTATTAATACTATCCCCTCAAAGTTTATTCAGTACTAATTTTGCATTTCAATCTAACTTAAGGAAGAAGGTGAAATAAAAATCACCCCAATTACGGAATAGAACCAGGTTCACCAGTCTTACAATAGAATGAATGCAATTATATTTAATAATAATATTCATACGTATCCCTTATCAATGAATTAATTTTACGAAATTTCACTTCTTGAAAGAAAGTTGGAGATGGAAATTAACTATTTTAATTAGCTAAGAACTAATATTTTAGTAATTAATAAATATTACATGTTTGGGCTCAAATTATTTACCTCCTGTTTTTCATCGCGGATAAGCAAAATATTTTCAGATGGCTAAGTATCGAATTGTTTATTTTCTTTAAGTATGACAAGAATCAGAACTTCGATATGGAATCTGTTAAATTTGCAGGATTTCATAGTTTCAGAATCATGTCTTACACGTCATTCTTGACAAATGTACTGATGATAGAGATATTCCTTTATTTTGAATGTATAATTAAAATATAATAAACCAAAGATAACATAGGTAAGTTGAAAGTAAAAATATCATATAGGAAATCTGAACACTTTCGTGATTCTAAATGCTTTATAACTACTTTGAATTATAATTAATTGAAAAATCTAAAATGATTAGCAATTAAGAAATGATTTTAGTATCAAATGAAATAAATTTAAACAAAATGAAAAATAACTATAATTCGATTTAAATTAAAGAAAATTTTAAACTGCTTAGCGAATTATTTATTTGAAATATTACTTATAAACTATTTTGGTAGTTGATTTAAAAAATGTATTAATACTAGGAAATCAGATACACGCAATTTTAAACACAAATCTATGCTTTCAAAATTTTTATAAATTAATTACTCTTGTTTCTTTATGATTATTATAAATAGTAATTATAGTATTTTTAAATGTAATAATTCGAATTATTACTAAAATTATGTCTCTTTAATAAACTTAATAGGATACATTAGTAATTTAAAAATATAATCAGACTTTCATTATGCTGTGTTGCAACATTTTTTTGGTTGCCTAAAATTATATTTTATTACATTAGTATAATGAATTAGTTGAGTTTGGAACTAATTTATTGCTATTATTTTCACTTTTGTGACAGGAGAAGGTATAATTTATCAACGTTACTCCAAAAATTCATCTACATATGTAGTAGCTACCTTAACACGTTGAATGCTAAAAAGCTTTTTGGAAGTAATAGCTTTTCGAAAACTAGTTAGGGAAACATGCATTCAAATACATTACTTCAGATGCGAATTATGTTCTAACAATTTTGTTTAAATGGGACATTTTATAAGACTCTGCTATGAATACATAATGCAATCTTTTCTTTATCAGGGACCCTGAGACAAATTTTATGTATCTGAGACTTCATAAACAGAATGCGAAGTTAGAAAGTAGAAAAGTTATAAAGAGGAATTCACATTCAGAAAGATTTTCTATTCTTGTTTCAGACAATATGGAATAGTTTTCCGATAAATCAATGTGTCAAAAACGAAAAATAAAATCTTACTCTTTTCGTGATTTCCATTTGGATTGTATTTTATTATTTTTACCTACATCCAATGAATAAATCAAGTATCGACGTTTCTTGAATCAAAAACTGTTTTATTTCATATACTTCCCTGCATGAGTAAAATGTTGTTTCTGAAAGCAATATATTTAAATGGAGTCAAACGATTTATTTTTAGAATAAAATATTTGGTAATTTGAAAGTTGTTTGTCAAATGTTGAACTAGTGTTTGTATTGATTGTGTTACTTCACTTTATGTACTTATATAAAATATGCTTTCGTAAAAATAAAAATAACTTTTTTTAAATTTATTGTCGTTTGTAAAATGTATCACGTGTGCGTTGTAATGATTGTTAACGTTTTCAAAGATGACAGGAAGAATAGTAATAGCGTAAAACCCGGCATATAACGCGCACTTTTAACACCAAATATACGATCGAAATTTACGGGTGTGCGTTATAAGCCGGGTGTAAAAATGATAGCTTCAAAAATAAAAATAAAAAGATGAA
>BMAV01008782.1:454248-483078 GCA_019973955.1 Trichonephila inaurata madagascariensis | reverse complement strand
TTTATTATTTAAAAAGGACAAATTCAAACCTGAAAAAGTATTATTTCATTCTATAAATTATCAATTACTTTTATTATAATATTCTACATAAAAATGAAAGCTAGTTTTATCATTTTTTTGTATTCATTTGAGTATCATGTGCAATAGCATTTAATTGTTAATAGTTTCCTCTTCATCCGGTTTATTGTTATTATTATTGTATTTTACAAATTATGCAATTTTTCCATTACTTTCTACTTTTATTTTGTAATAAAAATTCTTGAAAGCCTTCTGTCGTTTAAAATAAGTTTTCGTTCCTAGTGAGAATGAAATCCAATAAAAATTCATGAAAAAATATTACTCTCACAGATTGCATTACTTCAGCTATTTTTCAAAAATGCAATCTATTTTTTTTCTTTTTTTTCGTATTCATTCGGATTTATATGTCAGATATATTTAGAAACCATATTAGATTTTAATGTTTGATGTTTGATTTTAATGTAATAAAAAAATGAAATAAAAAAAATTAATAATTTTCGAAAATATATAATAAATATGCATTTTTTCAGGTTACAAATTCTCATACGAGAAATTAAAATGTTCAGTACATCGTGTCAATTACCGATACTTATATTGTTAACTATTCCTATTGGTAAAATCTCATTTTTAATTCATTTAAATATTTTCGATTTTTTAGAATATATCAATAGAGTGAACTTACGCACAAAATTTAAAATATTACTTAAGTTGGAAATTCATTTTATTTTAAAGCTTTTTCTTGAAATGGAGCTGCGGATTGTTATTTTTGCAACTGCAGACTTAGTACATTCCCCAGAAGCTGGAGTCACTTTTTAGTGTGACACCATATCGGTAGATACCAATTGCCACAGTGTAATTTTCTCGTCCAGTTTCCTCCAAAGAGGAAGGCACCTGAGCTCTGAGAATATGAAATTGTACCAGGAATTTAATTTTGCAGAGAGCACCCAAGTCAAACAAGCACTGTGGGATATGTAATATAATCATACGATACGATTGTTGTCTAAGCTTGAGGGTACAAGACCAGCGTCTAAGCAGCTACGCCACCAAGCTGGCTTTTAAGTTAAAATTGAGGATATACAGTGGCGCACACAAGGGTATGGTCTCCGGATCTTGACCCCTCCCCACATCCCTTGAGATTTTTTTTCGATTGATTATAATCCTATGTATATAGTAAGTAATATTTAATTAAGTACTTAAAATTAAAAATGGATTTAATTAATTAATGCTAATTATTTATTCATAATTAACTTTTTTACTGTTTTTTGTTTCCAAAAATCGATATAATATATATATATATATCGTATTGGATCAGAATACGAGAATGGTGAGCCTTCGCCCCTGGACATCCCCCATTGAAAAATGCCTGTGTGTGCCACTGAGGATATATAACATCAAAATTCTTTTCATGAATTAATATTCAGAAAAATATATTTATTTATACTAAGCAATTCCAGTTTCAATGGAAACGAAAATCAGCACTATAAAGAAAACTTTTAAATTTGAAATGAATGCATCAAACAAATATTGACACAATATAATTTCATGCTCTCTAAATACGTGCATGTTCCCTATGTTATGATTTATGACTATGACGTTTAATTAATGCAAACAAAAAGATTTTTAACCATACATATAAATAAAATCCCAGCCACGATCAAAGACACTTATATAAAAATAGGCAATAAAAGATGACATCAAGGGGTTATACCACCTTGAAATCTCCTTAAGTTGAATCGGGGCGACGTAAATGGTACTCTTCATTGAGTCTCAAGTTCCCCCCAAGCAAAAAGAATCCTAGAATTTTATTTTAATAGCTTCTGTTTACTGACGAGATTATTGTCGTTTCGCAAACGATCCCCAAATTCTCCAAGAGACGTTTTGTTGTTGTTAATGCAGACATAGAAAGCCCACATAAAACAGCTGCTTGTGATGGATGGTTATTGAGACTGCCGAAGAAAGTTTTCACGCCTTTTAAGTGCCACTGCAACTGAAATTTATGAGAACAGCACTCATCCTCTTTCTCTCTTCGATTTGCACTCGCCAATGTTTTCCCATCCGAACAGATAAAGATAATCGACCGACCGAATATTTTATTTGTCGTCTTATGTAGCAAGAAAAGAACTACTCGTATTCTCAGCAATTTGTTTCTTCCGCTGGGATTGGGAAATTTTCTTTTGTTTCACGCAGAAATTAAATGGCTCTTCTTGAATTTAAGTTTATCTTCGCAGCTAGTTCTCGCTTGGACTACATTTAATGAGAGTTCTCGAAACCCCAGCGATAAGTATATAATGATCGGAAGAAAATAATGGCGATGTTACTTAAGATACGTACCCAATGCATAGGCCATCATCATCAGAGAGAAATAAGTTTTGGTATTTAATTGAAGTTATTTCTATTATAAAAATGATTCAGTGCTTGAGTAAAAAGTAAAGCAGGTTCGTTTCTCTATTCGTCAAATAAAAGAATTAAATAAATTTATATTAAGAAAAGCGGATTTTTTATAGTTAAAATTATCTGTAAAGAAAAAAGTGATTATCTTCATCAGCGAAATTAAATTATACGCAGATGTAAAAATTTAACTACTCATTGAAGTGTAAAGTACATTACATTTAGAAATTTACAGAGATACGTTTTTGTATAAATTTATATTATTTTATAAAAATACTGTCTTTACAATACAGGAGTTTTCCAGATATAAGGTAAAGTATTTTATACTTTTATTGTTATTATTAATAAATTTTCAAAAATATTTTATTTCTCTGTTTAAAATAAAATGTTTTGAAAAACTCTTTCGCCTTTTGATAAAACTTAAAAATAAAGCTAAAAAGAAATATTTGGGTAGTACGAACCAATACAGTTTAATTAAAACACATTCCCAGGAAATAAAATCAGAAAAATTGTGAATGTTAAAAATTTTTTTTAAATGTTTCTTATTATAGGAACCACATACCTGTGGCTAAATTGAAAGCATGTGTTTTAACAAAAAAGATACATTTTCTTTATATTTGAACGTATTTATACATAGTAAATAGTTTTTATGGAGTCTTTATTAATGCCTTTTAGCATAACAAATGATGTAATAAACACAAGTACGAAGGAGAAATCCCACTCTATTTTTTTAATTAAATACTTTTTTTCCTCTTAAGAGATTTAATTTTAAAAAAATCACGATATCTGCAAGCTCATTCATAAGCAATAAAAAATTCATAAAAGGTATATTTAACACAAACTGCTTTTTATGTTACACTGAGTAACCAAATTGTGTAACAATTAAACGTAATGAAGCAAATGAAAGAACATTCAACTTTTTATCTACACAAAAAAAATAATAAGATATTTATATCCGACAAAAAATACCTATTTTCAATTTGGTTTATTATATAAATGTATACAAAAAGAACATCATAAATTCCTACTAAAGGTATAAAATCCAGCTTTTCCTTCCATCAGTATATTTAAAACATTTCGGAATATAATTCAAAATGCCATGTTTATACTATTTTTAACTCATAGAGTTGCGTTTTACGCTTAGCAATCCTCACTAATATTGATGATGTAAAAACAACTTAAGTCCATTAACCCTTTCACGACTTTATAAAGGAAACATCCCCCTCCATATTAAAATTGGTGTAAGTAGTATTTAGTTATAATCTCAACAGCATTTTTTATTGAGAATTCCAAAATACAACATATACCGAACATAATTACGTAAACGGGAACATTTAGAAGGGATAAAAAAGAAGTGTCAAATCAATTGACGCTAATGGCAAAACATTCACTGGATGTATTATTATTACTTTTTTCAGGTTATTGTGTCATGTAATGATATAATAATGTGTTTATTATTCATGCCATGGAGTAAGAATAATCATGAGCAATAATAAATTACATTTGAACAAATAAAAATAAGTGTCTGATAAAGCTGCACATTGATCCAAAAAACGTATGCATTGTTATGTATTTTTTGTATACTTTACGACAAAGCAAACTAAAATAAGCAGTGGCATACTAATATTTACTCTTAACAACCTTATGGTCTTGTAAGAGCTAATTATTTAGTGTACAGCAAGACACAACATCATTTGGATCCTAATCGTTATGGTTAATATATATATTTACGTCACTTATAAGCTATAAAAATGTATAATTACCTCAGTTTTGATATTCAGTATAAGAAATTGCGTGCATTCATGTCATACGATTCTCAGCATATTTATGTTTATAATTAACAAATTATTTGAATAGAAAGTATTCCTCACAAAACATAATGGAAACTTTTCGATACAACGTTAGCTATAAAAGACTTAATTAGTATATTATATGCAGAATAAATTATTTAGAATTCTGATTCCGCGATGTTCACAGAAAGTAATTAAACTTGATTAATAAAACACGTTTTGCACACTCAAAAAGGAATATTCCGTGCATATTTCCAGGTATAATATATGCAAATATACTACACTATAAATTTTTCACTTAAAAACTTTATCGCCCCGTTTATAATTAGAACTAAATAAATTCCTACCAGTTGGCCTAGCAACGGTGGCTAAACGACTCTAATTATGTTTGGAATAAATCAATGCAGCGAACTGCGCCAGCTGGGTAACATGATCTTTTTTAAGCCATAATTCTTAGTTTGAAAACTTATTTTTTCAACACTTCTCTCGCATTAAAATCAATAGACGCTCTGTGAAAAAAGTTTTCCTTGGCTTAGGTTTTAATGAATTAACGACACTTGCCGTAGTTAATTAGTAGACTGTACTTTTTTTCTCTGAATTTTCTCATGAAAGGAGTGAAAAATAAAAATATATCTTTCCAGAAATCTTAATTGTTATCAGGATTAAAATTAAATTTAGTCATCATCTTAAGTTTTAGAAGATAAACATCAACATACTGTTGAAGTGTGCTTGGCGAGAATCCAAAGATAAGATTGAGTTTGATTCTACCTTGTATTTTTAAATCTCGATTTCTTTCAGGAATTTTTCGTTTCTTTATGTATACGGCTTATCGAGATTAACGGGATCATACTGAAGTATTGCGTGTGAAAAAATTGATAAGAAAAAGTAAAATTTTAACTCATAAATATGCCTAAAATTTTAAGAAGTGAAAGCTAGTATCTTAAAGTATATCTTATTAATTAATCAGAAAAAATTCTGTCATTATTTGAAGAATTTCAAAGGATGCAATAAATGTTTAAATACCTAGTTAGAGAAAACACGTGCAATATACTGCGTTTAAATGCGCAATTTAAATATCATTTAAATTTAAAACCTCAAATTAAAAAATAATTTTCGTATTAAAAACTGAATTTATACATACATATATATGCATTCGACATTATGACTCTAAAAGCAAAGAAAAGCAGTATCTTAAAAGAGATTTTCTTTTTTTTTCTTTCGATATGAACATGATTTAATTCAATGCGTTGTGTCTTCAATCTCACTGTATATAAATAATTTATTAATGAATATGAATCTACTGTATAAATCTACTGTTTTATGTGAATCTAATCTGTAACTTATACACATAAATGTGATCGAAAATACATTTAAAATAATGGAAGAATTAATTAAAAAACAAAATGCAAAAATCACAAATTAAATATTTAAAAGGAAGAAAAAAAATTGCAATTAATCATAATTTGAAAAAAAAAGGAATCAAGCTCATCAAAAAGCATTTTCCGACTAAGGTCAGAAATGTGGGGTTAAACTAGTTTGATGATACCAATCTTCCCCTTTCTCAACTCTTTGAGTCAACAAATTAAAGTAGAATACAGAAAAAAAAAATCAAAATAGAAAAATAGCACATCCTCCCAAATAATAAGTTAACTAATTTAAATTTTGCAGTATATCATAAAATCTTAAAGAAGAAATTTCAAAAACTATACTCAAAGCATTTTTCGAAAAAATAAACAATCTGGAAATGATTCTGAAGCCAGTTTTATCAAGGAAAAACATCCGAAGTATATAAAAACGAGTCACTTTTATTAGTATGTCAAAAGAGATGCATGCTAGTTAGATTTTAAATTGGTTGGCTGTAAAAATTTTGAAATTTGTAAATGTATATGATGTAGAAAAATGTGAGTAGAAAGTGCGCAAAGTGTGAAAAAAATGTTTATATATATTACATTTTGTCATTCCATCGAAATTTTTGATTATTAATATAAAGTTAGACACAAATATGATAAAAAAATATCTATTCGTGAGTTCGAATAATGTTTTTAAAAAATATAAGTCGAAAAAAACTGTAATTAGATATTCGTAGACAAATAACCAGAGATAACTGTTTACCATCTCCTCTTGGAATAATTCATTCTTCACAATTACATAGATTCCTTCAATCTTGTTAAAATTGGTATTTGGTGACAGGAAAAGGAAATCCCGAATCGCATTTCTGCTTCCTTAAATCACAGAAAAATATTGAAACTTCTGTGCTCTTCTCCTCTTCCCTCATAAAAAACCAATAAAATTATTCCTACCACAAATATCTTTATGACAGGACAATGATTCTCGTCTGGGTCGTTGGCCTTATATAAGTAAAATAAGAAAGTAAAGTAAGAGAAAGTAATACAAGAGACAGAATATACTTCATATGGATGATTCTAAAGAAATGTTATGGTTTTAGTAAGTCTGTATTAGATTACTTTACAGTATCTTAGAGACACTAGATTTGATTCCTGTAGATTACTTTACAGTATCTCAGAGGCAGTAGCTCACACAGGAATTTTTCAAGAGGGTTAGGGGGTCTCCGGGGTCAAAAGTTCACCCTTCTTGTATCAGTCTCCTTTTGGTTTTGTCGATTTTGGGGAACAAAACACAATAAAAACTAATTATTGAATAAACAATTAGCATTAATTAATAAAATTAATCATTAATAACAAATATTTAATTAAATTATACGTACTATATACTTAGAATTATAGTCAATCGGAAAAAAAATCAAGGGTTTTTTTGGGGGAGGACCCCCCCCAAGACCTCCCCCCTTGTGTGTGCCACTGCTCAGAGACACTAGGTTTGATTCATGTAGATTACTTTACAGTATCTCAGAGACACTAGGTTTGTGATTCCTGTAGATTACAGTATCTCAGAGGCACTAGGTTTGATTCCTGCCCAAGGAGAAATTTTGCATTAATCATTTTAATAAAAGCTAGTGCTTAAAATACTGTTTACATTAATATGTGACATAGTTTCCCCCCCCCTCAAAAAAAACCCCATCTCAAACATATATGTATGACTATTGAGCTGCATATGTCATAATAATTGAAAAAAATTGTTAGATTGCTAATATAAAAATATGGTTCTCATTTATTTTAATGCGAATAATGAATTGCCGAATCCACAGTTATACCGTATTTACTCGAGTCTAAGCCGCCATCGATTCTAAACCGCACCCCAAATTCCCAAAAAGCTTCTGTGAAAAAATAGTGTTGTCTGTAGTTAGCCACACTCTCAATTCTCAACACGTTTTTGAGAAAAGGTTTTTAAAAAAATGTGTAAAAGGCTCATCAATATCCGATACTTAAGTATTTTGTTTTTAAAATTTAACGAGAAATAATATGAAGTTAATAATTAATTTAATTTACCAGTATTAAAATCTTTCAAATACATACACGGACCTATAATTACTCTAACCGTTAGTATCATGTTTCGAAAATTATTCGTCACTCCCAATGTCACAGCTGAATTCGGAATTGGTGTGACGTCATCCTTTTCCCATACGATGTCGTCTTCCGTGACATTCAATGCATTTGTTATGCAACATCTTTTTTTAAAAAAAATGAAATTAGAGAAGAATGTTACAAGAATTATTAAACACCGATGAACATTTACAAGCAAATATTACAGTATTTTGTTTACACCATCAACGTATATTAGTTTCATCCTTGTAAACCTTTCTTTGGCCAATACTATATCTCAGTTTTCTTCTGCATAAAAATTGTCTATCTTTTCATACTTGTGTCATAGTGAACTCGTCTTGATGATATTGCCGATGTGTTTAATTGTTTAGATGATTAAAAGAAGGCGTATATAAAAAAATTTCCCAAATACGTACATGCAACGATGTTTAGGATAGACTGCGAAATGGGATATGTCGTCGATGCAAGTGGCCAAAGTGGAAAGCTATATTTTTCCTTTTGAAAAGGGTGGAAACTCAATTTTGTCCATCAAACAAATGTTTTGCCTTTATTCTATGCCGCACCCGATTTAAAGTAGCATAAACACATGAAAAATAGTGCGTCTTAGATTCGAGTAAATACGATGTTTAATATGTGCTATGTAATAAACTTGCGTTTTGCCCCATTTATGCATTATATGCTCATTAAACTTAAAACAGTGTAAGGTATTACTAATTTTTTTAATTACATAAATCTTACAACAGGGCAATTAAGCATTTAAAACTGAGTTCTACAAATCTGAATTAAAAAATATTTACCTGAATTTCTTTGGTTCAATTGTAATTGTCTGTACAGGGTATTTGAATATATTTTTTTCATATATATAAACGGGTGATTAACTTCTATTAAATAAGTTATTTGTGCTAGTAAGTAATTTCTCACTTCATCAACATTAAGCGTGCTATCTTTTGTTCAATCACTTTAACTACAAATATCTTTGCTGGGGAGAAAATGTACAGTTAGACTTGCAAATCCCAGAAAAAAAGGAAGAAAGAACAAAAAATATGAAAGGTTTTTGGTTAATCTCAATGAATGAGTAAGGCCTTTATTAACCTCGCACTAAAATGCCATATAGGGGCCAATGGACATGAATCTCATAATTTTGAGCCACTATCCTAACTTTCGCAATATGATGGATGAGCCAAAACGGATTTAATGTGCATCAGCTCCTGAACATGGCGTGTCATTAATTGTATTAAAGCTTAATCTCATGACACGCGAGTCACAAATTTGTGTTCATGACTACTAGATACTGCCTCTTGATATATTCCAGAACCGAACATAAAGGAGAGATTATTTAGAGAAATCTGTGAATTTTACCGGGAGTAAAAATAAGAGTAATTTTATACATTTACTATACTGTTCGAATTAATTGGGACAGACATTTTATTATTGTTTGAGTTGTTATGTGGTTATTAGTTGTATCCCGAACCTCCTCAAACTGATTATATCTGTCCAGAAGCAATGTGATGAATCGACCTTGACTGTAATTTACTCATTTGATTGGTTATAGTGCATTAGTTGCTCAGTTGTGAACCTTCAGTGTAGTATCTGGTGGTTATAATTTTGCGTTCCATGTACCACTTGTTACTTTTGCTTGTTCAAGATGGATATTACTCGAAGGGGAAGCGTTCTAAAATAATCATTCTTAATGAACACACTTCTATGACTGTGAGAGATACAGCTACGGTAGTTGATGTGGGTAAATCAAATGTTTCAAGAATTTTAAGAACATTTCAAGATCCCTGATAATTGTCTAAAGAAAGAAAAGGAAAAATGAGGGCTCAAACGGAAAATCACTCCAAGAACTGATAAAATTCGAATAAGAAATAGAAATAGAAATCAAAATAAGACAAGCGTAGACCTTCGAAAGGGTTTATTGGATTATGGTGTTGCAGTGAGTGCATCAACTGTACAGAAAAGGGTTCTGGAAGTTAGCCGTAAGGCATTAAGACCAAGGCCAAAAAGCAATTTTTTAATTCAGAAAATGATGAAACCTATAGAATAGACCAAAAATGCCGATCCCAGACTGTTAACGACTAGAAGAAAGTGATTTCCAGTGATGAAATGCATTTATTTGTGCAGGGATACAAATCAGGTGTAGTTAGACGAAGATAAGTTGAAACTCTTGCAGCCACACACACACACACACACACACAGATAATATCAAAAGATTGTAAAACACCCTTCTAAATAAATGCTTTGGAGATTTTTCACAACAAATGACACTGGAAGCTTATTTCTTTTTAAACACATGATGAATTATGCCAAATACTTAGAAATATTACGCAGTAAAATTGTTCCATCTATGGAAACATTTGACGGAACATTTCAACATGATATGGCTTTTTTTGTCACAATTTGCTATTGCTTCAGACTTTTATGCGGGGAAAATAAAGTATAAGTGCGTAATTGGCCAGGTAATTCACTAGATCTAAATCTTATTAAGAATTTATGACATATTCTCAAGAATGGTTTCGCTAAATTGACCTGCATGACAACAGAACAAATGATAAAAAGTACTATGCACGTGTGGTTTCACGATGCTGAAGTTAAGACAATGTGCTCTGCACTAGTGGAGTCAATACCATGATGAGTTGAAGAGGTCAAATTGATATCGGAGGATATACTTCGTACTAATATAGAGATTTTTCTGTCTATTTAATGTTTGTAATGATCAAAACTAGGGTTTCAGAAAAAAAATAGTTTATTACTATTTGTCTGAATTAATTCGATCAGTATAATATTTATATTAGTCCTAACGTAGAAAAATATTGTGCATGCATGAATTTTCAATTGTATTCACCATGCAGTTTTCAAGCAATTTTAAATATTTTTTAATATGTTTTCTGCCAGAATTAGAATTATATATTCACATAAAAAGATACTAACGGGATTAGATACTTCAAGATATAAAAATTGGTATAAGCATTTTCTACTAAAATTCAAAACATAATTTAATTAATCTGCTTTAAAATGTTTTTGATTTACCCGCTAATGCCATTTCTAAGGATGCGTTGAATCAGAGAGAAAAACAATTACTTTAAATTAACTTCACTTGCTGAAGTTAAAAAACAGCGGCATTTTCAATTAAGAAAAACATCCTCCTTAAAATATTATGAAATAAGTGTTTCCACTTATGTTTTGTGGAAGAATTCGAACTCCAACCTTAAAAGCCCACGTATTTTTAGAATACAAAATCGAAATGAGTTTTTAAGTTACCGTTAAAAATCCACTTAACAAATACTTAGTGCAGATAAAACAACCGGTAAATGCTTACTTAAAAGCACTAAGCTTTACTAAGTTTATTAGATCATTACGAGCACATTATCTTAATGTGTAACAGTAAACAACATATCAACAATTTAAATGGCCAAAGGATCAAAAGCGGCGGTGAAGAAAATAAATAAATGAAAAAAAGGAAGATTAGAAGAGATAGTGCATTTTAAAACACACGACTTCGCATTTTAAATAATTCTATTTCTAAACTGTTAATGTATGATTTTTTTTTTTTTGCTTGTTTGTTCAAGTTCTAAAATGGAATTAATTCTCATTGAGATTAATTAGGAATTTCACGATCATATTAATAACATTTGCCTAATTATCTATGTCACGTATTAGAATTTAAATGGTTCTTCAAAACAAAAATTGTTTTATTAAGAAAGACAACGCGTATTTCTAATTGGATTTCAAATATTAAACTATACACAGCAATGTTATTTAGTTTAACATTTTGTAAACGTTTATAAATGTCGTGCTTATCTAGGAAGAGTATAACATTTCAATAAGAGAGAAAATTCAATTAGTGTATATATATCTGTCTAACAGTTAATTAAGTATTATATACATTTTTTTCATTTTTTAAGTTTAAAAGATGCAACAATGATGCAACTTATTAAAATAATTGATTTAATTATTTTACATATTAGTGGTATTTTGTAAGTAAACATGTATATGTTAAAGGAAACTGTTGATAATAACTAATGGTAATGGCTACGTTTTAAATTGGAAGAAGCTACTATGCATAAAGCAATGAAAACAAACATATGACTTTAGAAATTAGAGCTTGCAATAATTTAAGTTGTTTTCGAAATATGCTTCAAACAGTTTCGCTATTTTATACTGATTTCAAATGTGTAAGCAAAGCTAATTACATTTTGCATGTTTTTTTTTTATCATTCCATTTGTACTTTGGCTGATGTAGTTGGTTAGGCATTGACATTATACGCCCAAGTTAGCGGGTTTGACCACAGTCCAAGTGGGAGGATTTTAATGATGCAAAAAATCGACAGAGTCTATGGCGTATGATTCTGCAGGATCTTAAAGATCCCTAGAGTACATGTTTGGTTTGGTTACTCTCGGCAAAATTAAATTTCTAGTACATTTCGCATCGCCATTGTTCAGGTGCCACCCTCTGGGCAGGAAACTGGGTGTCAAAATTACAATATCGCAATTGTGATCATCCAAATGGTGCCACATTTAAATAAGTACGAGTAATACCAACTACCGGGGAATGTACTAGGCACATGCAATGGTAACTACCGACCCGCAGTCATATTTAAAAGAAATAATTTACTGACTAGCATTAATTCATTTAGTTATGTTAAGTCTCTGTATTTTATTTACTCTGCAGTTTTCATTCCTTTCATATTTACGTCAAATTTTTTTTATTATTATTCATAATATTTTCATGTATACTGCATTTTAGAACTTTTAATTTTTTACTACATTTAAGAACTTTATTATATTTATGGTTAAAAAACTATTTGAACTTATATACGTGGTTCTTAACCCGTTGATTAGTGTTAGAACAATATTTAAAATCTTTGCGGGGCACCAAATAACATGTAGAGAATTTTACAACAAGTACTGATAGAAAGCAATAATATAATTTCTGTCCGATAAAACAAAGAACAAAGGTGAAAATGTTGAATATGCATACATTTTAAGTGATAAATCAGATTGCCATAAGAATAAATTCGATTAATTTAAATAATATCTCGAATATTTAACTCGCAACACTAAGTGATTTTAACTGATTTATGTTTAACGAATAGTAATGTATTTCTACGACAGAGAATGGTCAGCGATATTCTTCAATTCAGTTTCAAATTACATTTATTCTAATAAGTATAAGCTAAGGATTTGTTTTGCATTTTTTTTATTTCACATTTTTTAAAGCTTTAATAAAAATTAAAATTTGAGATGTAGGCTTGCGATTGATTCGGTTAGTTTTTTCGCAATTGATGTTTGTTTATCAATGTAAACATGCCTGTCATAGATTTTGCAACATTTCAAATATTTATACACACTTAGACATTTTTCTTGCTTCTTGGTATATATATTAATGTATAGAATCAGATCTCCTGCTTTGAGGTTGTATTGCGGTGTTTGTACTACACATATATAAGACAATAGTTCTTAAAGAGAATTTGATTAGTTTTTCTGTGAATGGAAACCACTCATCAATCAGATTCTGCTGAAAAATATTTTTTCTATAATTCTTTCGGGTTTATTCCAAATCTCGTATATTCGATCTTATTATATTTGTAATGCCTTGACGTATATTAGTAATAAAATGGCATACATTAAACTTCCCTTTCATCAGAAACTATTTTACGCTTGGCTTGGTTTCACGAGATTTTTGTTGTACTTTTTTCCCCTTCTTGTCATAAGAAATGGAATTCTTGAATTGTTTTGCCTTTTAAATATTTTTCCTAATAAGTTGTGCTTGTATTATAATTTATAAAGTAATCTCATCCACATTTTCAATTCGGAATCCTTGTATAATATTCACCGAATCGGGCAACTATACTCCAAAGGCATGGAACAGGCAACATTGCTTCTAACTTTACTTGTGAGTTAAGAGCACTTCAGGATATCCCGAAAACTTACATCGATTTAAATGATAATGATGCAGTCAGAGGACTTGTAATTTACTTACGGCTGTCCTACTGCTGCAAGGACATTCAAGACACTCACAAGATGTACACACAATCACCTAAAAACAATAAACTAAATGGGAAAGACATGCTCTAGGCAATGGATACCTGCACACGTCGGAATCAATGGGAAGGAAGCAGACTATGAACTGGCTCAAAAACCAAAAAACCTCAATCGCAGTCACTCTTGAAGATACAAAGCGCATTGTCAGATATAAAGGAAAATCCTTTCAGAAAGATCATCAGATATGTGAGAGATTGATGCAAATAGTGAAATTGCAAGACCATTTCTAGATAGAAAACCCGCAATTTTAGAGAAATGAAAATTAATGTGATTAATATGTAGGAAGATGTGTGTGATGGCAGATCATATAGAACTTGTAGAAATTGCCCCCCAAACGGAGCTTTCGCTGGGACATATTTTCACCTGGCTGGCAATACTTGCAGCTCTGCAAAGATTGAGGGAATATCTTTTCGAGAAAGTGCTGTAAAGTCAAAAGTTTGTGGAACTGGCAAAAGCTGTGATTTCTGGGTATGGATCATTTCGACTTCTCAAAGGACACGATACCAACCAACCAACTTTTATCATTCCTACAAAATATTCATCAACATCTGTTTTAATATCATTATTATCCCTCGTTCCTTCCATTTTCTTATACTTAAACAAAAACTTTTCTTATTATTTTAAAGTTTCTTTTTTGTTCGAAAAATTGAGACATGACCTAAAAGACAACTTGGAAACAAAAAAGAAAAACGAACGAATGACGCCACACAAGAAAGTGCAGGTTGATGACACAAAATAGCTTCTACACACACATATCGTTTTGCTTAAAAAAAATGCTTTAAATTCTTTAAGACTTACCTTGGAAACATCGTGATTAGAATTATGATTTTATTCACGGTGTTTGATGATATATTATAAAAACAAGCGTTACATGAAAACAGCAGCAAAACAAACACGAAAGATTACGACTACAAAAGGCGTTTTTTTTTATTCACACCTTTTATTACACCTTATTACCAAAAGTGCGAGAATTTTCTTTATGACGTAATCTATGAACTTGAGCAGGTTGATTGGTAACATCCGGTGTCTCGCCCAGCATTGCATCAATTTGATTCAAATTTTTGAGCAGTGGAACTTTTTTAGCAGCCTAAGTGGCAATTTGAACTGTATTTCCAGATAGCTGGGTAAATAAAATGAATTAAGTATCACGCGATGTCTTAGAGTAGCGGTCGCCTAACGGTGGTCCACGGAGCAATGGTGGTCAGTAAAAAATTTTGATAATCCAAAGAAAAATTGGGTCATTCTTTTTAAAAAAATTTTTATTTCGTTTTTTTTATATATAGAAAGTTAGTTTTAAATATGGCAAGTAACAAAATGCATTAAAGAATGCAGTTTATACTTCCATTTTTAACTTTTAATTATTAATTTATTTTTCGTGGGATAATTTATTTTTTATTTTTTCTACGAATTTAAAGGAAATGTAATGATACCTGATTTTTTTTCCCTATATTGTATTATTTCTTTGAATTTTAGTGTCAGATTTATAGTTGCAAAATTAAAAGTGTATTACAGTAGAATCTGTATCAAACTACATACCCATGTCATCAGTAAATAAATTTTGTATTTATATTTTTTCACATTACTAATATTGTCAAATGATTCCTAATAAGTTTCCTCCCCTCAGCATTAATTGATTCAAATTATTCTGGTATAGCACAACGCAAGAATAAATTGAACAATATTTATACATTTATGACCAATATGATGTAAATTTATCCAAAATAAATATCATTAGTTACTGGCACAGAAAAATTTTAACTTTCAATCACCGGCATATTTAAGTATGTATATATTTTTAATATAGCAATTTTAAAAATTAATATACATATTTCATCGATTACATAATTATTTTGTTGCGCAATCATTCATTAAAAGTGGTACAAGCAAGCAGGCACCTTGTTGATCTTGATATTTAATTTAAACTTCAGTAAAAATATTGAGATAAACATTTTACTGTTTAATTTAAATTTAAAAAAAATATCAACCTAACATATTAAGATCATTTCTAATACAATTTTTGAAATTAAATTGATTTTGTGCAGAATCAAATTATTGAACCTGAGATACATCTTTTTTGTATCATATATTGTACGCTTTCAGACATTAAAATAAATACACTTTTTTGGTCGGTTTATAAAAAAATTATTAATTTATGTCAATAATTTGCACTTAACACACTCTATGGTTGTTCATTTTTTAACTTTCACCTTTAATGGCATGTCTATAAATTTAAATTAGTTATTTAGTAATGGACCAAATTGCTCACCTTTTGCTGTGTGTTCGAATATTAAACATATCTGAATTCGCTTAAGACAAGTTAAGACATTTAAAAATAATTGATTGCAAGTAATTTTATTTTAAATAATATTACATATAACAAGCATGTGTCGAGTAAGAAAACGAATTTCTGAATCAAATAAATACTTTATATTAAAATGTCAGCATATTCTTAATAACCATCAAAGTAAAATATATTACTGAAACAACACGGAAACTCATTAAATGATATAAATATTGGAATTATCAGTTGATATATTTTGTAAAAGAATCCACTCACACACAAATTCATGTTTTTGTTCCTGTAAGTTGAACTGATTAAAATTAAACTGAGTTCAACTGAATAAAGTTCGTGACTCAAGAGTTTTTTTTTTTTTTTTTTTGCTAACTTTTTTTCTCATTCATTTTAAGTACACTTGAGTGACAAAGAAGCTGTTTGCAACATAGATCGTGATTTCATTTTGTGGTAAGATAATGGACTTATTACTTAATTTAGGCTGTTATTGTCCGTTTTCCATACTAAGAGGACATTTTGAAGATGTGGTATTCAAAGTCTTCAATACCCCCCCCCGAGAATGGGTGGGATTGAATATCATTTTTTTTTCTTTTTATACATTTATTTGTAACAGGTTCACCTCACATCCTTCTACTAATCATCAAAGTGGAAATATTTCCAATCAATTGTTTGATTTCAGAACTTCTTTCTGTAAAGGAACCGTGATTTATGCAAAACACAAAACTTCTCTTTAAAGTAAGTGAATTGAGTTCTGGGAGGAAGATAGCATTTGACCGTTCCAATGTTAAAGTATAGTTATATTTAAATTGTTAGTGAATCCATAAAAAAGATTATCAGTATCGTGGTTCTAGTTCAAAGAATCAAAATGAGGTCATGCATTAAATGATAAGAAATTTTTCTCATAAATATTTAGAATAAGCTACAACTGAGTCCTGACTCATTAGCTACAACAAAAGTTGATAGTAATTGAAAGTCAAAAAAATAAAAGTGTGTTGATTTTCAAAGATGGTTCATCACTCTATGAATTTTCACACCAAGGCAAGCGAAATTTCGCTACATATTTACTTGCGAAAAAGTATTTTTTTCCCCATTCCATAGCATACTACTCATCATTTTTGTATGTCCTCCACAGACTATCACTTCGATTGTACTTCTTTCGTCCCCATATTTCTGAAGAAACAACAATTTCCGTCCATTCGAAAGATATACAAATTACAAAAGCACGTAAGAAACTAATGCAAATATCGAAGCAATCTTCCTCAATGTACTTTATAAGACTAAAAGCACACTAAAACTTTCTCCCGCACACTGCTCTGTACAAGACCCAATATATCTCAACTGGAAAAACGGAACTTATTGTTTCAAAGACACTTCTCTACTCTACTCTACTCCAACCGAACACATCCAACGAAGTATCGAAAACGTCTCTGTACCTCAGGAACCATCCAAGCGAAGCACGAAAAAGAAAAGTAATAATACCACCGCAAAAAAAAGAGAAACACAAAAAATCTTGGGAAAATACCGAAGACGGAGACTAAGACTCATGATGACGAGGAAAAAGAACCATTACTTCTATATCCACCTCCATTCCGAAAAGCGGAGGGAAAAAAAACAGAATTGGAGGTGTCGTCGAAAATGCAGTCCGGTCCGTAACGATCGTTTACTTGGGCCTAAGGGAAGGATTCTACCTGCCAGAGCCTTTAATTCCAGAGCCGCTGCTATTTTTTCTTCTCCTGTCCCCATGGGAGTTATCTTCGAATAACGAGGGACATTTCTCTGTTTTGTCCCAGAATAAACCAGTCGAAGGGGACAATAGGGTGTATGGTGTCCTATTTTTGTTTATTGTCTTCTGCCTTATCTGTTCTTTTCTGTACAACTGATGAAGTTGTGGTCTTATTAAAGGCATAATTTACGGCGTAAATACAACAGATTCAGGAATTCTCCGATCGGTCTATTTGATCGAGGTGCTTTATTTTTATGTAAGTTGTCCAGTAAATTAAGTAAATAAATGTTTTTGGGTTTCTTAAGGTTTTCACAATGACCTCACAAAAACTTTAAAATGTGCTTTTAATAATTAAATAAACTTGAGTTTAAATTTATTATTAAACAGTAACTGAATCATCATTGTAGCACACTCCAATATAAGTATACATAATTATCAGCTATAAAACGTTTTTACAATAATTACATTTATTTGTTAATATTTTGTTTTACGTTTTCTTTTTTTTCTTAAATTATGTATACGTTTTAATGTTTTATTCAGGTAAAAAAAACAGTTTTCTGAAGAATTTTCAATCAGCTTAAAATTTACCTCCGATTCCAAATAATTTAGATCTGTTATTTCTTTTTGAAAATTATTATAGAATTAATTCTCAAAAATTAGGAAAATAGTTTCTATTTTATAACCTGAAGTTTTTTTACATCAGTTATAATTAATTGAACTAGAAAAAAAAATAATGCTGCAAAATGAAACTTGAATTACTTAAAAATATCATTCGGACAGATTCACATTATTCACATTCAGTAAATTTGTGATAATTATTTATAATGATTCTGAAAAGTATATTTATGGGTATATTTTTTATGCTTACATGAAACAGTATATATATAAGGCTGAATTATAAACAATACTACATCAAGAGATTTCCCATATTTTAAATTCAAATAACAATTAGGGTTAAAATAATCTTCGTAGACTTGCTGATTTTGCATTTGTCATGTATTGTTGATTGTTATGAATAAGTAAACAAATATAAGCATATTTCATAATATATATAACAAATACAAAGAACGACGGTAATGCTAAATTAGTAAAATGTTTCTCATGTCATAGCTACGTTCTATGTTGCAAAAAGTGGAGAACATTTTACTGATACCAAAGTCTCACAGAATTCCAAAAGAGGACTTTATTTCTCAGTTCAATCTAATATACAGGAACCTGTATTTTCTTATGCAGTTTTTTTTAGTTAGATCATGACTTGGACGAACGTTTTCACTCTTCTACTGCAGACATGAAGCTTGCAATTTGAGCCCTTAGGTTAATATTGTCCCTTGGGGTAATCATGGAGCTAATCATAATTAGGTTAATGTCACCATTGAACTGACCATTAGGTTGATCACTGTGTGTGGGCATTTTGGAGATATTATATCCAAATACGAGGATATTGTAGTTCTCAACCTTTTCTTCCACGATCTCTATTAGATATCTTTAGTTTTGTAAAAGTTCACTGTTTCTAAAGAGAGAGAGAGAAAGCTTACACAAAAACATTATTATTCCTCTTATAATTTTCATAGATATTACAGAAGGCATTCAGTAATAAATAAGTTATTACTCGAGCACTTTCGAAGTTGAAAAAGTTATAATTCATTTCAGCTTATTCTTTAAAATTGTGCTGCACAGGTTCCACCACATATTTTTTCTCATTTTCACTGAATGAGGTACAATAGGCTCAATTCATGAAGTCACATAATAAAAACAAACACGTGTTTTCTATTGAATTCAAAACAAACATTAAACTAATTGTGCTTGTTGTTCTATTTGTAAAACTCAGATAAATTTCAAATTTCCTATTTGGGTAAGGATGTTTAAATATTAGAGAAAAAGAATTCTTCAAAAAGATTTTTTTTTAATTAAAAAAATCATGTTTTATGTTTATACTTTTAAATAAAATGCATTTTGTAATCAAAGTACTTTTAAGAGAAAGTTTCTGCAAAGAGCAAACTTGGCAACACAGGAGCACGTGAACTAATTAGCTGGAAACACTAGGTAGTTTTATCGTATGACTATGACGTCGCATGAGGTTTTGAATTGATTGGCTAAAACCACGTGGCTTTCACTATCATGTGACTATGACGTCACATGAATTGAGCCCATTGCTATATGAAACAATTTAGCCCCTCCGCCTTTTTTTCAATAAAAAATTGGAGAGAATCTATCGGTACTGTAATTTTACCACACATGATGTATATGGGAATAAAAATTGTAGTTAAATATATGTACCCTTGGATTTTAAAAGTCAATTCAAAACACAAAATCAAAGTTGCAAAATTCTGAATGTCTACTTCAGGTATTTGCTAAATAAATATTTTCTTCAAATTAAAAATAAAACACTTCTTTAAAATTTCTGAATAAGGGGAAAAGAAAGAAGGAAGAAAATTAGAGTGTGTTTATAAGAAATATTACCATATAAACAAGATCAATAAATGATATCGTTTATGCTTTATTGCTCGGGACGAAATACACATAATTTTCCGGTACATTTACCTGTTTAAAAACAATAAAATAGTTTTATCTTACCACTAATCTAAACATTTTTGAGGAAATTCACTACAAATATTTCAAAAAGAAAACCGTCCAATTCGTCGATAAATTTCTATTGTAGCATCTTTTGAAATAGTAAACCTTTCTCTATTATAAAAGTGAGCTTTATTAAAATAGATATTAAACAATCATTAATGACTCCTTCTCTTTGCATTAAACAATATAAAGAAAATAACTAGATTTAGAGACTTTTACAGAGATATTTCGAAAGAGAATATATCTTAATGATTCATGCACAAAGAGAATACGAAAAATGTCATTAAATCCAGATGCATTTCCCCTATTTAAATATTTCATTATAAAGCACTCATTATAAAATGAAACTTGATGAAAATTTTACATGAATACTGAAAGAATTTTGATGTATCCATTAAAAAGTTTAGATTGCTCTAGAAATTGAACTTTAATTATCACAAGCGTTTTCATTTGATTTATTTCAAAATAATTTTTTGTCATGCATATGCACCTTTGTATTTAGGAGTACAGAAACTCTCAATAATTTCGAAAGAACTTTCTTAAAATGAGGTGAAAGATTGCCACAGAAAAACTCTGCTCTGAGAAGAGCAAATAGTTTATTCATTTTTTTTCTACTTTGAATGTACGATGTCATAATAAAAAGCTTAAGATACTAACAATCTTTAAAACATTTTATTTCTCACTCTATTTCTAATCCAAACGCGTGTGTATATTATTTGATTTAATCCACAGTCATCTATTTAAAAAAATATATTTAAAAGAAGTGACGAAAAAGTCCTCAGAATATTTATCATATACATATTTGTATTTTTTGTCCGATATTGCAGTTCTTTGCATCCGGTTCAGATAAGTTTCCGTTACTATTAAAAAAGATTTGGCGAACTTATCGAACTATATTTTTGGCAGAAAAATGATTAGGAATAAATGTGCTTGAAGACGTTTGTTGTGCATAGAAACGATCACGATTAAACATGAAGAACCTCATTCTTTGGGATTATTTTGGAATCTAGTTTGCTCAGAGTAATAGATATACGGAGTAAGCAACAAAAAAAAAAAACTATCAATTTAACCAAGGTGCATTTACAAACACTTAAAAATAACTGTATGTATATATTATCGCAACCTGTTTTCGACATTTTATTAAACGAAGTCCCTATTTGCCAATTCAGAGAAAGAAATATAAGAAATCGGAATTACCAACTTGGCGAGTTATTAATAGAGTTGGCGATTGCTGTGATAATACCTAAGAACCAAAATAATATACGCTTTAAAGAAAGATAATTTGATTGTATTTTGTATTAACATCACACTTCGAAGTTATATGCAAACTATTGGTGATGAACCTTGTAACTTTTATGGGTATCTTTCAAGAGTATCCTTACAATGTTAAAAACACTTTGTAATGTTACATCTGATCTGGTACCGAATTCTTTAAAGTACCACACCATGTCAATGGGAAGGTTCTACTGATTCAACATGAGCCAGGCCTTCTGCAAAGAAGGTGTTCAGTGATATTATGATTTGACCCCGCGATGATAAATCCAGGCAAAAATTCGTGACTGTATCCATTTGGCTAATGCGGCATTCTTGAAAAATTTAATCAAACTGATAAATAATCGCATAAGAGATAATTGAAGACAATACATTGCTTAAATATAAGGGAAATAACTACTTAATGGTCCAGATATTTTTCACTTAACTTTTTTTTTACTGATTGCCAGGATTTAAAAAGTTCAATTTTTAATGTAGTCCAGATCTATGAGGATTACTGTTCTGTTTATTTCCTTCCAAACAATGTTTTTTTTTTCTTCAGTTTTCAATATAATCTGCATTTTGTCTCCTACATGGTTACGCTAAATTGATTTTTAACATGTATTGCAAAAAATTTCTTTCTTGTGTATTTTTTTTGAAACTTTAAGCATATCTAGTAATATTGATAAATTTTTCTATATATATATATATATATATATATATATATATATAGTAATATAAGTGAAGAAGTACTAGAACCTACAGTGCTAAAGCAGGAAGAAATTGGAATTCACCAGACACAACAAATGTAGATACAAAAAAGTCTTTCGACTAAACTGGAGACCTATTATGATTTCTAAAGCTGTCGCTGAATTAGGCCAGCGAATTAGGGTTGGCAATTCTTTATGGATCCAACCTTCCCCGAACAGCAAAAACTTTCGACATAATAGAAAAAAAAACCGAGTTGAAAAGTTAAGCCTAATACAACACGTGGAAGAAAAACCTGATAATATATTAAAAAGAAGCTAAGAAAAGAGAACAATAATGAATGTCCCAAAAAGAGGAATAATAATAACAATAATAATAAACTTACGTGTAAAATAATTACTGGAAATCAAAAATTCAACCATCCACAATAATATATATATATATATATATATATATATATAGAGAGAGAGAGAGAGAGAGAGAGAGAGAGAGAGAAATTTATCTTTTATATTATGCACTTAATTGTTTTAGAATTTAGAATTTTAATATTTTAATATCTTTCAGAATGCGATGGCGAATAGTTTAATTTTTCAAGTTTAATGGTTTAATTTTAATTTTTTAATTTTTAATTTTTAAATTTTTGAGAATTGGATATTTTCCGATTAACTTACCAAGTTGCAATGGGGGAAGGTTGGAGCCATCAAACTAGTTTAACCCCACTTATCGGTCCTAAGTCCGAAGTTGTACTTGGATATTTTATAAATTTTTATTTTATAATTTTTTAATTTTGTTTGAAAACGTTGGAATTTTGTCTTCTATATTCGCCATTGATATTTTGAAATGGGATTTAATGTTATAAGATTCATATAATTTCAATTTTTTAATTGATTATTATATAAGTTGTGATTAAATTATATATATTTAAATATATATATATATATATATATATATATATATATATATATATATATAATATATTATTAACTTCAGGGATAAAATATTCATTAATTGTCCCAAACGCAACAATCAAAATATTCTTATTTTCGTAGTTTTAAGAAACAATATTTACCTTTTCAAACATATAGTTTTCTTTTTTAACACAAGCATATTCTAGCATTTTATCTAGCACTTTAAGCCTGTTTTTTGTTTCAAATTATCCTATCCAATACTCCAATACTAAACAATTCTGTGTTTATCGTTATTCTAAGCATTTAACTTAATACATTCATTTTGATTTCACCATCAGATACCCTAGAATCTTAAAGCAACATCTCTTCTAATTTGTAATTTATACTATAAGTACTTTTCAGAATTCGAAAGTGTCTCTGTGAGAATGCTAATCCTTTACGAAGTTTCATTTCAGTTCGCTTTCGAGCAACTAAACTATCTTTCAAGAATGGATTTTCCAGATACGGAGACTCATCTCTAATTAAATTTAGGGCGGTCTTAAACTTTCCTTTGTCTGGAATTCTCCAATAGTCCTGGGATCTGTTTCAAAGGCATTTGTCCAACTGTAACGGATTTTAGGAACAAAACGCATTTGACGACAAATCGAATAGCAGCATGGTTCAGAGGAACCGTGGTCTAAGAAGTGTGCGCTTATATTTGAAGATGTTCTATCTTAATGCCTGATTTGAAAAGTTCCTCAGGACTTATAACCTTCATTATAAGTTAAATTTTGCAATAAGTTCAATCACGACCATTGTAAAAGTCAGATGAAATTACTGTTATTAGTCTTGTTTCATCTAATACAACAAAATTAAAATTTGTTTTATTTTTTAAATGATTTAATGTACTCAGATTAATTAATATAATTGGCATAAGGCATTGAATGAAATATTATATTTCTTACCATATTTGTGTTTTTTTATATGAACATAAAATTTTAGTTGGAAAAAAAGGGGACGTTGGTCGCACATTAAACATAAGAAGAGAGAAAAAAAGTTTCATTTAGGATTATGTCCTATGTATATACTCGATAATATTTTAACATAACACATAATTAAAAAAAATAATTATATACCGAATGTGATTTTCTTAAAAAAATAATATTTAAAGCTATAATAAAAAGAACATCTGAATATTGTTTGCTGTTTCCATTGATAAAAGTGTGATAAAATGACCCTATGACTTAAACTCATAAGGAATAAACATAAATATTATGTACAAAATATTTTTTTCAGAGTAAACTGTTAGATATTCAAAATAAAAAAAAGTACTTAAAATACCAAATATAATTTTATAATATACAATCACGACATTGATTTTAAAATTTTCTTAAAAGTAAAAATTTAGATGAATGAGTGAGACATGTATTAAGGCTTTAACTACAAAGCTGCTCGATGGCTATTGGCTACGTAAATGGTAATTTTGAACCATGGTCAAGTGAAGCGGATGGCACCTAAATTGGCACACTCCTCTCCTAATTTCCACACGAATGGAAAGGCTTTGGTCCTCCCACAACTTGGTAGGTCTTCAGCGGCATTAGGTTCGAACTTATGACCCACCAGCTATGAGCCCATGACCTTTGCCACTAGACTACCCAGTCACGAAACTGTGATTAAGCAGCCTACTTTGAATAAATCAATCAAATTAATAATCAAAAGTTCTCATGAATGTTTTAAAATTAACGAATAACTAATTATTCTTCGTTGCTTTCCATTAGAATGTTTCACAATACTCTCTTTTCTACATTTCTGGATAATGCATATTAATGAGTCTTACGGCTATTATTACTTAATTAGATACAAAAATATGAAAAAGCCATAAAATGACGTTATGTTAGACAGGTTTTGTTTTCAAGCAGAAAATAAAGCATACCTTCCACAATTTTGAAAGTAATTCGTTCTTTATGTTTAGGATAGAATAAAACATAAATGAAAATACTGAGTAAATTACTAATTATATGCATGATAGATTTCCATTGGTTTCGCTGGAGTTAGATTTCGATTACATTAAGCAACATTTTCTTAATTTATTCTCTGCTTAGGAAAGAATCATATATTATATAGCTATGCTTTTTTTAATTGTTTTTAAATAGTTTCCTCTCAACGTATTTCGTTTTGTTGAAAATTGCTGGATATAAAATACAAGTGAAGATAAAAACAAATTAAGCGGATCACTATATTTTGTTTATTGTAATAACTTAATAAACACTTAAATATAAAAGGGACGTTTAAAATGTATTCTGTTCAAATTTGAATAAAAACTACGGTCAAGATTACTTTTAATTGAATACTAATCATTGTGTAATTCTCAAATTTCAAATAAAAATTTGAGGGTTTATACAGAAATATCAATATTTATATGGATATTATGCTATTAAAGTTGTAAAGTACTTATGAATGTAGAGTTACTTAGACTTTGACAAATCATTCAAAATACTTCAAATAAAACTTAGAGGAAATATATAATATATCCATATATCAAGTACTAAAATTAACAGCTTTGAAATTTAAGTAAATATTTAAAATTATCTTAAAAACAACAACGATGTTTCCTTTTATATTGATATCTTTGTTGCCATTTTTTCAAAATTTGTTATTTATGCATGGATACTGCAGATTATATTAGAATTTATTTCTAAGTTTTCCTTAGTTAATAGTAATCTTTTGAAACATACGAGGCATGTATAAAATTTTAATTGATAAATTAAGATTTTACTCCTTCTACTTAAACTAAAAAAACATTGCATTAAAAATATCTTACTAAAATTTAGGAAGCACTTTTTAAAATTTTGCAGTGAATCCAGAAAATGAAGGTAAAATATGCGGTTTTCTGTCATTCAAGTCTGCATTAAAAATGCACTTTAAGCTATTAACTCTTTTAATTTTAAAGTATTTATTGAGAATTTACTTCTGGGAGTAAATTAATACATACGAAAGAAAAAGAATCACTTTTTCAACTGTAAAGTGGATAAAAATATAAATATTTAACAATATATATTGAAAAATTACAAAAAAAACTAACAGAACGAAAAGCTTATAATTCTATAAGAGAAGTAATAGAGATGATAAAAAATGAGCAATCACATTCCTTCACACCCTAGATTCCTTCGACCAAACAAATATTTCTTATCTCACCCAATCCAAAATAACCTAATCAACTATACCAGATTTTATTCCTAGACCTTATGTACACAGTACCACTATGCTCGCCATTCTCCCAATTAAACAATGTATCCAGCACTAGACCCGCATCCGGCTCTATAAGCTCTCTTTGCGAATGGGACACGTTCCCAGCTTTGTAAGGATAAAATGGGTGCCTTAAGCCTTAATTAGGAAAGTGACCCACCTGAATGGGAAGCCCTATTGGCTAGCTTTGAATGAGGATCTGGGTGTGAAATTGGGAAGGGGTTTCTGGTCAAGAGAAGAGACATGTTAACTCAGCGATTCCAATTTCCAAACATTTCGAGTTGAGACTTGTAGTCTGAGTGGATCTTTGCTCAATATGTTAAAATAGAACACAGCCGGTTTCTTGTATGAATTTGTCGAGCGGAGTATTGTTATGAAAATAGTATAGCTTGATGATCTAAACGCCTAAAAGGCTTAAAATTTGTAACAGACACATGATGTGAATTTATTAGGCGAAGGAATATTTGAATGCATGTCTGGGTTGACTTCCTGAGTATTAGTTGAGAAACTCTTTTCGATCGTGTTGTAAATAAATGTTGCATATTATTCCATATAATAGAGCTATTTGGTAGTTTGTGGAGATGTATTGAAGGAAATGGATTTAACGGAAGAATCTTTGATATAAGGAAAACATATAAAAAGTGAATTATTAAAAAGCTTTGATTAAAATGAAAGGTATTTTAAATTGAAGGTAATCAATAGTTTATTTCACAATAAATTAACAAGAGTGATCTTACTCTGAAAATAATAAAAACTAAAAAAAAAACACACTGCGTTTTTACTATGTACCGGCTAAACCAAAAGTTAATTCAAACTTTACAAGTCATAAAAAAAGGAAACATAATGGTGATAAACAAATGCGTTTGGAAAGAAAGGGCTCACAAAAAAGTCGTATTTTTTTAATGGCAAAAAACATTTTTATTTAAAAACATCCCCAGTACAGAGCACTTGTAGTCCGAAATACAATGTATAGGACCACTGTACGCTCCATTCATTTATTATTTTAATAATGATTGTTTCAACACGAAGTCTAGAACATTGTCCGACAAAACTAAGATGACTCCCAATGCCCGTCACGGCAGAATGTAACATATCGAAATGAATTGCAAAACCCTCACGGTAGAAAAATCTTTGAGTTTGGTTAATGTTTACTGTGATAAACAGTACACAAGTGATTTCAAATAACCCCACAGCCAGAAATAGATCGGAGTGAGGTACGCTGAACATGGTGGCCATGAGATCTTACAACCTCGACCAATTCTTCTGTCTTCGCCGAAGGTAGTCAATAGGAACCGTTTTATTGGATTGGTAGGTCTGCCTTTCTGCAAGAAGCTTATTAGAGATGACATACCTCTTTAATTTAAAGCGGTCATGACTAAAATTATTTTTACTCCTAAAAAAAAGTCTTTCTTTGTGAGCCGTATCTTGTAAACTACACTTCTATATCATTCTCTCTTTTTTTATGAATTTTAAAAATTTAAATGAACTTTTAACCTACCCCGGATATAGGAAATATTAAGTTGTGAAAATTTTAAATTTTCTTCGAAGCAACACATAATTATACCAACATTTCCATTAAAAACTCTTTGTTTCCTTTTTTTTATCTCATTTTTTGAAAATTCATTTTTAACATTATACTTAATTTATGATTATTAAATGCATCATTATCTGTGCATTAATATAAATTCTTGTTAATCTTTTTTACCCAAAACTATCAAAACACATATTTTCTCTTTTAATTATAAAACAAATGACTGTAATTGATAAAAACTATTTATTGCTTACTTAATAATTTAGTGGCATAATAATATACATTATGTATACATAACGATGTAATTAAGATAACAAAGAAAGCTCTTTGCATGTATTAAGAGATTAAAAATTGATACTTCATAATTGCCTTTTTTTCTTCTATAAGTGTTACATGCTTAAAATAATTTCAGAAAAATTAAATATAGTTACATAAAATTTGCTTGTAGGCAGTTTAATCTTCAACATTTTCTTGATGTACATGAGTAACTTTATCATGTTCTTACCTAAAATAAAAATACATAATGTAAATTTTAAATCATTTCTTAAAAACTGTAAGAGTTTGTAAAAAATAACTTTATGTATTACTACAGTAATTTTAAAAGAAGACAAGTATATCAATATTATTTTAGAAAATAGCAATGTCAAAACATTAGATTAAAATATAGAAAAAATAAGTGGCTATATTTTGGATCTTCACATTTAATAAACGAGAAAAAGAAATGCGCAATACTTTTTCAGCCGCATGTTAATAAAAGATATATCATTGAATATTAAAGTTTCTCCAAATGAGTTTAAGAAATCTAATTCTTCAGACAATATAATTCTATAATCAATACCCTTCACGATATATCGTCTTTTATATTTTAAATAAAATCTTATTCCTGAAATCAGTGGCGCATATAAGGGGAGGGGGGGG
>BMAV01008782.1:417243-439221 GCA_019973955.1 Trichonephila inaurata madagascariensis | reverse complement strand
GCATTGGGGAGTGAATCACGTAATTTTTAATCGGCATTTTAGAGACTCTAATCATAAACCGTACAAATTATTAAGATAAGTGTTAATGTTTGCATATAATTTTATATATGACAAGCCCATGGGGTCACTGTTAATTATTAAACTTGCTCTTAACTTATTATTGTTATAAATTAAACATAAAATGCATTGCGCAGCAATAAATTTATAAGTGTATTATATCAGGGTAAGAATGTAATTTATTCTTATTATGTCAGAATTTTATTTGTCTGCTTTCAGTAAATTAATAATTCTTTTAAAATAATCTTTTGTTTTCGACTTTTCAATATTCTCATCTCAATAATTTCAATATAGGGGGGCGCGCACCACAGTTTGAGAAACACTGCAATACTACATTAAAGTAACATTTCATTCTTGTTCTTTGATATAATTTATCGTTGCATAAATTAATTTTATGAGCCAAAAAGAAAATCATTACTTCATTATTATTGTATAATATTTACATAGTTCAGTCTTAGGGCAAATGGATATTGAAACAGATGTGAAATAATGTAACTGAATAATGTTGTAATATTATCACGTTAGATACACTAATCGTATTTATTATTTATCAATGCCACATATTACCATTAGGCACATCAATTAGTATTCATAGTTAATATGTTGCCTTCAGCATATAGTACAGTATTTTCAATATGATATAATCTTCTTTCATTAACGTAGTTATAACTTGCATGTATTGGGAAAAAAAGTCGTGAAAAAAAGCATTGCAGCTAACAAATACTTCGCAAGTATTCTTATCTCTTATATCTATCTTTCACCATTAGATACAAGTCTTTCTTCTTGAAACTTCTCATTATAAAGGGGAGTCAAATCGATTCTAAGTTATATGATCGATAATGTACATCATCGAAGCAACTGGCTTCTTCCTCTCAACGTATAACTAATTAGAGAAACCCTTAAGAGGGATTTTCTTCGAAGCAGACTTTACTGAACTTTTCTAATAGCACCATTGAAGCAATTTGCTACTTTTTTTTTCTACGGTCTTTCCTCAACCATAATCAAGTCGCATTAGAGTAATTAGTAACGAAAATATAAAAATATTCCGATCTAAGTAAAGAATATTTTCAAGTTTTTTTAAATTAGGATTCAAATTAAGTAGAGATTTTTAGTCTCTGTTTGTTATGATGAAATTCGTTATTTTCAAATCTGATTATTGATCAGTCACTTTAATTGGAGATTAAGATCTGAAATAAGTTCTTCACTGAGCTAACAAATGATTACTTTTCGAAAATTTTAATAAATAAAAATAATATTAAGTTACTTAAAATAGATTTTTTTTTAAGTTTCTATAAGAGAATGGATTGATAATTAGAATATTATTTAGTATGAAGAGAGATAAAAAAGTATTATTTTATTCCAAATACCAAATCAAGTAAGAACAGATTATAAAAATTTAAGACGAGTATTTTATTTTTCATTTTTTTTTTTAATTTAGATTACAGCATTACATTCGAGAGATTTAACAGTAAATCAGATATTTCTTAAAGAAATTTACGTATTGCTATTTTTAAAAAAATCAGCCGATTTTGATGTTTTATAAATTGAATCTTATTTCTTTGTAAAATATTGTCTTGTGAAAATTTGATTTTATGTTAAAAATAAAAATACTATTCTAAAATTATTTATGTTATTATCATCAATTAATCGTCTGCAAATCAAATAATATTTTTAGAATTTTAATTTAATCAAGAAAATAAGAGATATTAAAAATAACTTTTTACTTTTTATTTTATGACAATTGATCAATAATAATTTGAATTTTATAAAAGTTAAATTTCTCTTTTCATTTTTTGACATGAAACATTTTTTTTAATAATGAAATTACACGTAATAAAAATATTTAGCTGCAATAGTTTAACTGTGTAAGAAAGTAAAAATGAATATAAAATGTAGTGTGATGAAAAATATAACTAATATTATTATTAATATTTTTTATTACCTGTAGCAATTTTTTCATGAATTTTAGTAATATTCTTGGCATATAATTAAGAAATCTTTTTTTTCATTCTACTTAAAGTTAAAAAAATATCTATTTTATCAATTTAATAATGAATAAAATATGTATATAGTCCCTCTCAAGTGTCTCTCTGCATATGGTCCCATCAATGCGAATAAACAAAAATAAATTTTTAAAACTTGATACTAATGAACATTTAGTGTCACATTTACCATTCGTTTTTATTTTAAAAAATATTGAAAGAAATTAATAAAACTTTTACTAATTCAATTTAAAACCGTATTTTTTCAATAAAAATTCACCTTACTTTAAAAAATGTTATAGTCATAAATTCGTTATTTAAGAGTAAAGAAATAAATCCAAAAAATTCTCATTGCTAGGTAACCAGTTTTCTAACTTGTGATAAAAATACACCAAAAAATAAATTTAAAGAATTTTTATTCGTCTTGACACTCAGCTTTTAATTACTGCACAAGCTGTCAGTTTAACTTAAAACTTTTGCTTTTTTAAAACATTTTGTTTCAACGACTTGTCTGTATACACCCTACGGATTTAATAAGGAAAAATAATTTAAAGAAAATATGATATTTACTACATGTCTGTATCCAGATATATTTCACTCTTAGCTTATTTTCATTGAAGGAAAATATAACTTTATTCACTAAATATATATATGTTAATCGATAAGTAATCTAAGTAATTTTAGGTTAGCTTCCCTATGGTAATTATTAGATATTTTAGTAGAATTATATTTTGCATTTGGTGGGAACAATAAATAGTATCATTTCGTATCACTGATGTATGAAATACATTACTTAGCTTATGTATCAAATTGCAATCAATACATGCATAAATTCCTTCAATATATTATGTCGTTCAATCTATGTGAATAATAAGCTCATTTTACGATTTGCAACAATGGTCAAGATATAAGGGGTGGTCAATCGGGGAGGTGAACTTTAGACGGGTTTCCACTTCTTAAGCCTTTGAATAAAAGAGAACTTTCTAACATGGATAGATTTAACGTGTATCGGAAAAAAAGGTATTAAGAGAGTATATTATGAAATTTAAACTCCACTCTAGTATTTGACTTAATCCTTGCGAATCCCGAAATTAATCTAGAACAAATTTGCCAAGTTGCCACTATAGTAATTGATATAATATATATATATATATATATATATATATATATATATAAATATATATATATATATACAATCCTCTCCAGTTTTTATGCAACAATTAAGACATGGCTGCAGTTTATATATTTTAGAGCAATAATATTAATCCATTAAAAATTATATAAACTAATTACATTTTAAATTATTTATAACAATTTCTTATTTATAATGTACTCTCTTTATAGAAACGGCTTAATTCCATTTATTAATAGTTATTGAATATTTAAAGAAGGGTTATTGTGAAAAAAAATTATAACTTTAAAGTAATAGAAAAATATAATGATACATTAACTAGTATAATGAAATTCTAATTTAAACGAAACGACACAAGATTTTAATATATCTAATTCTACTTGGTATGTGGTACTTTGCAAACACGTTTATTTTTCTTTAAATTGAAACATTATAAATTTCATAACGTTCTTTTTAAAATATTTAATACTTTTTAAGACATTACACATTTTTTTTATAAGGCAGAGTTTCCCAAACTATGGGGCGTGCCCTCATAGGGAGGCTTGATAACCCTACGAGGTGGGGGTTCCAAGCATATCGAAAAGTCAAAAACAGAAGATTATTTTTTTAAAAAAATGTATTAATTTACTGAAAGGAAAGCAAAACAAAATAAATTCTGGCATAATAAAAAATAGAACACACATTTACACGGATATAATATGCTTAGAAATGTATCAGTTTTGACACTTTATTGATAATTAATTTAGCAGTACTAAGTTAAAAACGAGTTTAGTAATTATTAGTGATCCCATGGGCTTGTCATATATTCAAATGTAAAATTATATACAATATTTAATACTTAACTTGATAATTTATACGGTTTATAACTAAAGTCGTATATTACAGCTTTAGCGTTTAAGTATATTATTATTAATTTCAATACATTATTTTTGTGTAGATGGGGCGGATGAAAATTATATTTGGAAATTAGGTCACAAACATCGAAATTTTGAGAAGCACTGATATAAAGTATATGAAAACTAAAATAAACATTATAACTTATCTGCATTTTGCTATAAAATAATTCTATACACAAGAGAAATGTATATTATTTTGAATCTGCAAATCTAACTATACAGTTATATTTTTGCACAGTCATCATTGTTTCCTTATTGTCAATTGAAAATTCCTGCATTTATAAAACGAGATATATTTTTGTCTAACAAACAATTTTATGAAATATACATTCAAACATATATAACTGGATTCTTTACCTCAAAACTCAGATGAATATTTCAAAACAACATGTATTGTACCCCAAAAGAAAATAAATGTAAAATGTATCAATTGAATGATACATACTTCATTTTCAGCCTTAGAAACAATCAATTTTAAATATTTTGTCAGAAATATGTTATTACATTATTTATTTAAAAGGGAAATATATAAAATTTGAAGAAAAAATATTTTATTCCTATTACACGTTGTTACTTCATTTAGTGCATTACATTCCTGTCTATACAATAAAACATTAGAGCGTATAAGTGAACAATGTACAACGTAAAATTTGCTGCAAGTGATAAATTGAATATTCATTCAAATGTGTAAAATGTGGAGGAAACACTAATATTGCTTCCTTTAATATTAAATAAAAACACTTTGAAATTCATTTCATAAACTAAACTTAGAAAATCCTTTTGATGTCTTAGTATCTTGAGATATTTCTCTATCTCAAAAGAAACATTGTTATTCATTTTGTATATATAAGTAGTGAATTTACTTAAAAATTCAACATTGTTTAAAAAATGATTTCTATAAAACCTTAAGAAAAGGAAATGATGTATTTTCAATTGGAATATAATACGATTTCGATGAACGTTTAGAAGTTTAAAAATCTATTCAAGAACTTTATTTTTAGACTGAAACGTTCGCAAACCGCAAACTAAATTACTAAAATTTTGGGCAATATTATGCAAAGTGTTAGATAAAGTAATTTAATTAAGGCAAAATGTGCAGATAAATATGTCCAAAAGAATGTAACAATTCCTTCAAACTCACGTAAAATACTTCTTACTTGTGATTTGTTCAAATATACTGTGAAAAACAGACAAATTACTCACTTAAATGAAAAGTGAGAAAATATTAAAGTGCGAATTACTCAATCAAAAGACATTTTTAAGAAATGATTCAAGGGTGATGTTATTTAACGAGTTTGAAACAAAGTTTTTGTATAACATAAGACGAGCTTAACCACCTAATTCAGTCCTAAGCCTGAATATGCAAATTAAATCGTCGTAAGTTTTAGGTAATCATTGGAGTTGTAATGAAGTATGATCAATGCTAATTAAAATAAATTTTAGGTTAACACCAGCACTATTAAATTCAATAGTAAACAAACATATCTATCCTTATATCTATGTGAGGGTATTTTCTCACAAACCACGTACAGCAGAAGTGCGCCAAAGGTATCAAAAATAAGAAAAAGTTGGAAGAATCAATTTAGAACATTTAAATTCCTGGTTTACACTTAGTTAAAATGAATTAATTTTTTAAATGTTAAAGTGTATAGTTGATCTACTCTCGTATGCCATACAGCCTGCCGAGATTCCAAAGGAAACCAGGAGAATATGCCTTAAACATTTCCATTATATTTCAAACTTCCATCCTTTCTTCTATATCAAAATCAAACAAAAATAATTTCGGAATCGGACAGAATAATTATTTTGACTGGATACTGTATACTGTGTGTTTTTATAAGTCAAAAATATTTTGTGGTTTTTAAAAAAAAATTGGCCAATTTCTATTTTTTTTCAAGGGCAAAATGTTTTAATGGTTCTATATCTCTTTCTAACATTTGTGATCAATCGAGCTAACTTCCAGAAAAAGAACACGTTTTGTTCTTTTTGACTCGGTGATTTAAAAAATAAGATACCTAAAACTTTTTCTTCAATTTTTGGAAAATTACTCAAAATTTGGCTTAAACGTATAATTTTTCAATTTATGAAATTAATCAAAAGAAACCTTTTTTATCGTGGCTCAAATCTTATTATCCGTGTTTGGATTTAAGATTGAAAAACTTATTTAAAAACTGCAGATTTAAAAAAAAATTGTGTTTTTCATAACCTTTTTTTAAGGATTTATATTAGCAATTCATTCTTTACACTTTTGCTCAAAAATTACTGTTGCTTATTATCAATGAGGAAATTTGGAAGATTTAACTTAAAAATCAATCCCTCAAAAAATTGAAACTTCAAAATTCTCCAACAAATTAATTATTCATTTATATTTGAAGTACCCACAAATTTCCCTTCCATCTCCTTTGGTCTAAGAATAGAGCGAAGAGGAAAGAAACACACCTAATAGGGGAAAAAATTGAAAGATAAAGAAATTTAGAATTAGGGAAATTTATTGGCTTAAATATAGAAATCACTAGAGAGCTCTGCCATCTAGAGGTTAAGAAAAGTTTTTCACTGGAATTAAAAAAAAAAGATTGAAAAAATTGTATAGTCTCGAAACAGCCCGTACAACACCAGGTTATGCAGCTAGTTTTGATTTGAGTTTGCGCTACGGTGAATATGCTACGTAATTGTAAGAAAATATAGTTAAATTGTTTAAATTAAAAACTTTAAAATATTAAAAAGCATGCTGAAACATTATATAGTTTATTTCATTATACAGTAATCTTCATTATATTAAATGGAATTGTTTTGATTCTAAAATGAAAATCGTTTTACTTAACAAAAAGTCATTTCATCGAAAATTAATTCTACCTACAGTAATGAATACATCATAATTTTACCAGGTTTTATATCTTGATTCCTTTTAGTTAGTATTATGATGAATTCTTTGACTCTGTTGAGTTAGTAGTAAAAGCTATTTGAATGTCTCTCGGTACATTGGTTTCACAGGAGAACAAATGAAATGAAAATATGGGTTTCTATAATGAGAGTTTTTTAGATGGAAAGTGCCACTTAACAGATTGAACGGCGACATTTACATTAGTAGGCGAGGAGTTCCTCTTTGCTCTGAACGGTTGAATCTTTGCCAAACTAATCCAACCTACGTAATGTTCATAATTTGTTTCTTTTTTCAGCCGTGCAGTGCTGGAATTCACCTCATGTCTATTTTCTCAGTGTGTTTCTGAGTGGCAAAATTTTGTTCAACTCTACTTTACATTTAGTGAATTTTAGAGGCATTATTTTTCAGAACAATAAGAGTAAGTCTGGAAATAAATTTAATGAAAGCTTTTTTTTATCAAAAAGCAGAGAATCTCATAATTTTTTTGAAAGTTAGTTCTACGGTGATACGCAAAATTCAATTATTTTAATGCAATGCATAAGACCCTCCCATTTGGAGTTGCAAAGAAATCATAAATTCTGATTTGTATGTTAACTACGATTAACTATCAATTTAATTTGAAGAAACATTTATGTATTAGTGGTAAACTATTTCAATTAATGTCTTTTGAAATTTATTTACATCTAAAATTGAAACTTGTGTATTAGGGTGGAAAATTTTTGTTCAGAATTTGCAAACATATCTATGCGGAAAAGATGTTTTAAAATACTTAGATAAGAGGAAAAATAAAAATAATAATAGTTTTTAGGCTGAATACAGCCACAAGGGAATGAACTTCATAAATTTCAGTTTTTTTACTATAAAAAGGCAAAGCAATTTGTGTCAAAGTGGTACAGTATTTTAGTACTTTTCCGCATGTATTGTGATGAAAAGATTCCTACTAAATAGTTACAAGAGAAAAACATTAGGCATATTTAAGAGCTTAATATTAAATTTTATAGAGGAATTTATTGTTGAGAGATTACAGTGCATGATAAAGCGGAGAACAGAAGAAACTTACATTAGACTTATTCAATGTTGTATATGTTTGTGCAGGTAGAGAGCTGGGTTATGAAATGTTGAAAAATACTATATTGTGCTAATCACTTTCAGTACTCACTTATTAATAATCATCACTTTTGGTTATTTATATTGTAGAAAAATAATTATTTTGAGTTTAAAGTCATTTAACCCAAATTAAACAATTTTCCAGTTTTTTGTTTCTTTATTCATTTGTGTTTCTTTTTTGAAAATTTAAGCCAGTGTTTCCCAAATTGTGGGACATGCCTTCTAAGGGGGAGTGATAGTTCTATGTGGGGTGCGCGAGCATATGGAAAAGCTGAAAATAAAAGATTTAAATTACGTATTAAGAAGACTTAGTACCCGTAAAATAACCAAACTTTCGTTTTTTTAACATTAATCTTAAATGTTAATCTTATTCTTTGCATTATTATCTTTCGATTGATTCATCACTTTTGCATGTCGGAAAGTTAGAAGTTGGATAACACTTCATTTGAAAAATGTTAAGAAACAAATCAGGCGATTCGACCAAGAAAAAAAAACTATTTTGAAAAGAGAAATAATAACTATAAAAAATAGTGTGTAATATATAAAGCAGGATATTACCGAGTCATTACAATGATGTATTTTTTTTTCTTTGTGAAATGTGTGCAAGTAAAATTTTTGAATTAAGGCATTTTATATTAACAAATTCATAATTTCAGTTTATAGTCCCCATATATTTTTCATACAAATATAATACTTCAATATATTTGAAGAAAAAAACTAAAATTTCTGTCGTGAGAGAAAAAAAAACATTTTATTTAACATTTTTCTTGAATTTTCTTGTGCAGTTAATACTCACTAAAATTGATCATTTATAAAAATGTACGGGTTAAAAAAATATAAAAATGCGATTGTTTTAAGGAAAAATCTATAACTAATGTCTTAAAGTGGTATTTTAATTTTATTTAATCATATTATAATTATTTTTTTTCAGAATTTTAAACTTTAAAGGGTTTTTTTTTAATCAATTTGTGTTTTTTTTTTGCTGCATTAGTGCATTTAAAAGGCTACTCCTTCCACAATAATTTACCAATCACTTCCATTTTTTCCTGCGTGTTATATAAAGCATGTAAAAAATTAAGGATACAATTTGCTGTAAATTGAATACTTTTTTTAAAAAAAAAATTATTAACTAATTAAGTTAATTAAAAACTAATTAAGTTATTGTAAAATTGATCTCTTAAGTTATTTGAAACATTCTTAAGAATATTGCAAAAAATTTTGAGGTAAAAAAATTAATAATTACAAGAAGAGTAAAATTTTAAAATTTTGCAAATTTTCGTAAAGAAAATTTAATTTAAAAATTTGTGTGAATAATATGTGAAAAATTTCATCTCGTATCATTTAGAAGAAATATTAAATGAAACGCTAAAATATAATTTTTAAATATATAAATAAAAAAAAAAATGTTCAAAGGGTACCAAGTCATCTTCATGTACTGAAAGGAAGCAAAACAAAATACATTCTTACATAATAAAATTTAATGCACTTTTACACTGATGTAATATACTTATAATAGTATCAGTACTGCACAATTATAATACATTTATTTCATTAATTATTGATTCATTAATTTATCAATACAAAATCAAAAACAAATTTAATAATTACTAGTTTCTTTCATGGGCTCTTCAGATAAAAAAAAATTTGATACTTGCCCCGATAATTTGTACGGTTTAAAATTAAAGTAGCATTGTAACTTAAGCGTCAAGTATATTTTTGTTTAATTCAATACATTGTTAATGCATAAGGGGGATGCGATGAAAATTATGATTGAAAATTGGGTCTCAAATATTAAGAGTTTGAGAAGCCGTTTGTGTCAATATTAAATTTTGAAATAATTTCTTAAAAGTGTTTAAATCCTAATATCCATATTGTAAAACATATTTTTTCGCATGAGTTGGTTAAAGTTATTAATATTTTTTGTTCAATCCATCTCAATATACATAATACAATAAAATAATTTTATATTATATTTTTATCTACCGTTAATCTTCTTTATTCAGTTATATTATAATACGAGCGCAACCAGTCTTTTGCAATATTTTACACAAGTACCATTTCCATAAATTCTTTCACTGCTCTTATACTTCCCATTTAATGTAATTCTCCATGATCTATCCTATTTATATTTCGCTTTAAAAAAGAAAAAAAGTAATAGACCCATGAGATGCCCTTCTAATAATGATTTCGCTACGTATGAAATCCAGGTTCTCAAGAAAATTTCGCGCAGATATGAACTTCAAATATCGTCATTTTTATGCTGATGATGATGAGCTTCATCAAGGATCTTCCTTCCAGATCCCTGTCAGAAATCAGAAACCTATAAGGGAATTTTCCCATCTAGGTGGAACTTCTCAAAAAGGGAAGTCTTCAGTCTTTCCGTTCTAATTCCATTAAGGAAGAACTCTCAATCGCTTTGAGTGCATCTAGTAGGATCGAAACGGCAAATATACGAATCTTGCTTCAGCAGACCGCAAATTGGTAAAGCTAAAGAGATGAAGAGTGGTGTATGTCATTATATCTATGATTAGAAGAGGTGTAGATAATCAGATTTTGTAGATTGTAACTAAATAGGACAAGTATCATGTTACATAATACATAAAATATTAGTTACAATTTAAATACTTCTAGAATTTGAAAGATTTATCTCCGTATAACTTACATTATGAATAAACGTTTCTTTGTTACTAATTTAAGATTGAACATGATAAATGAATAAATTACACTCAACAAATGTCTCTTACAGAAATTTGATGGAATATATATAGGGGGCAGTGCTTCTCAAACATTCAATATACCCAATGTTTAATCATAATTTTTATCGCGCTTATCTGACTTCCACACGGTAACAAAGAATTGAATTCAATATTACTATACCTTCAAGCTAAAGCAATAATACGACTTTAAACCTCTTAAGTGCCATCGGTGTATATAAACATCTCACTCAGCCAAAGCGTTTATTTCCCGGACGTATATATACGTCTTTCCGAAGAACGACCTTTTCAGTGCACTGCTGTCCATAAAATTATTCCGAAGGCTTTGGAGTGCAATAAAATGATCTTGACAGTGTTAATGAAGGATTTACTAATTTCAGAGGATTTGCTTATTCAAACATTCCTTTCCTTTCCCCCCCCCCCAGTATATCATATAAACGGGCCTACGAGAAAAATGGTGAAATTGGGAACGAATCGCTTAATTTTTAATCGGCCGTTGAGGGAACCATCATAAACCGTACAAATTATTAAGATAAGTGTTAATTTCAGTATATAATTTTATATATGATAGGCCATGGAGTAACATAGAATTATTATACTAATAAAATGCATTGCACAGTACTGATACATTTATAAGTGTATTATATCAGGATAATGTGTATGTATTTTATTTCTTCTTATGTCAGAATGAATTTTGTTTACTTTCAGTAAATTAATAATTTTTTTTTTATAATCATCTTTTGTTTTCGACTTTTCAATATGTTCTCGCCCCCCTGGTAGGCTCACCCCCACAGTTTGCGAAACCTTGTGCAAGATAATTATAAGAAAAAAAAAAACTCATCAGATACACTTAAAACTTCCTTAATGTTAAATTTTAAAAGAGAAAAACAAACACCTGCTATTGAGGAATTGCAGGGCACGATAAAGCGGAAGATGAATAAAAGCTTGGATCGGACTGATTCGACAGTGCTGGGAGAGAAATGGATAATTAAATGTTTCAATGCACACTGTACTGCTTACACACACATAATTCATTTATCAGTAATCAACTTTTTTGGTTGTTTATATTGCAGAAAAAATAATTTTATTTTGAGTCTAAGCTCATCAAGCCAAAATTGAGCAGCGGTCACCAAACGGTAATCTGTGGAAAATTTCTGAAGGTTCGCAGAAAAATTGAGACTTTTTTACATTTTTATGAAGATTTAATTAAAAAAATTACGAGTAACAAAATGTATACTATGAGTATACTTTAATTTAAAATTTTTATCTAATACTTCTTATTGGAATTCCTCCAAAGTTAGTGACATGTTAGCTACTTTTGCAGCTCATTCTAAGATATTTGAAAGTGAGAGTTGGCACCACAATGGTAAATTGGCGAAATAACACTTAAGTTTGTTGATATTGCTTTTCTTTGCCTGTATGCTCTTGTTTTTGTGAATTATAGGGTCCAGCTAATCTGAGTGGGTGGAGCGTAGCTGTCACCAGCCCCACGTGCTTTATTTCGACGAAAACCATATGTAACTGATTCTGTCTCAGTGTTAATCTTGAACTTGACTTCGTTACCAGGTGTTGTTGTTTTTCATGAATATTTTAGTAATCTTATCTTGGTTTCGGCGCATTTAAGAGTGCCGTTGTTTACCAAGATATGTTTTTAGTCTAATATTTTAACTTGGTAAGTTAAATTAATAACCTTTATATTTTATTGAAGTTTATCGAATGTTATCAATAAATCCACAGGAAAAGACCAAAGTGAATTCCAGAATTACTTGAATAACACCACACACGCATCAGCAGAAATACTGTTATCTATTATAATTTTACATTACTTGCTTTTTGTGAAGTTCGTTTTCAATGATATAGAAATGTAAATAGAGGCGTAAATATAAAAAAGTAAAAGTATAGCTATAATTTTACTCCGCCACATAGTGGCCAATCATATTTGTGATATATGAAGTGCTAAGGATTGGCAACTGATTGGTTCTGACCATTGCAGAGAATTTTTTGCTGCCCATTTGCAGTCCAACGTATAATTAATTGAAATATCCAACTATCAAATCAGCTTTAAAATTAAAATCGTTGTAGATTTCATTTTTGTTAGTAGTCCATACTTTTTTAATTATCTAGCATGAAGGTTTAAATTAAAAAAAATACATACATATTTAATATTTTTGTTTGTTTATAGAGTTTAGTAAAACACATTTTCAAAGGGAGGAAATGTTTTCAAACACATATATGATTGTGGGATTCCAGCATTCTTAAAAGATATAATTCTGGACTTTTTGTGCCACAGGAATTGGAATAAGAACATGTGTTGTAAAATACATAACAATTTTAAACTATAATTGTGACATTAATAGTTCCATGCATTAATTAAGGACTTGTATACTATTTAAAATGTTAATCGTCGATGTAAGATTGGAAGGGGATATTTTTATTATTTGTAAAAATAGGCTCAAATGAACTTGGGAAAATATTATTCTTCGGTATTTACGTGTTATACCGTCAACCAATTTTGTCAAATGAAAAGACTTCACCGAACGTTGTGATAATGGCGAGAAACCATTTCCGCGAATATTCAAACACAGTAATAATAGCAATGATGTCATTTCATGATATTTTTTGAAATGGTGATGTCTTTTCGATTGGTGAAATAGATCGACGGTATAATGTGTAAGTATCGGTTTTTCTTAAAAATTCTTAAGGTGCTATTTTAGCGGTTTTCGAAAAAGGTATTTATGTGTACAACTTTTTTCGATAATTAGTTAATATGTGAATAGGAACTTTTTAAAAATCTATATGTATTAGAAAAATGAGTTTTACAAAATAAAATGCTAAGTAACATGAAAAAAAAGTATAGCATAGAGAATAACGGGGAAACGTTACTTCATTAATTATATTTTTAATAAGGACGGTAAAATAAAATAATTAATACGAAAGAAAAGTCAAAACTTAATTGTTAATTTAAATTCTAATTATTTTAATATCATTTTTATTTTCTACTTTATCCAGTTAATTTAATTTAATAAATGACTTATAATTAACTACAAGTCAATAATTTTCCTTTTCATGCAATGCAAGTAGTTTAGACTATTGTACGCATAATATATTGTTTGCTAAGTCTTTAAAATTCATTAGCTATTTTTGTCTGAGTTCTTTTTTCTTTTTGTTATAGAATAATAAATTAAAATAAGACTCTAAAGTATTTTAGAAGTTATAATAAAACTAAGTTCATCTTATTCATTTAAATTATTCATATAGGAAAAATAGAAATGAAAAATTCAATTTATCCCAGTTGCCAAAAATTACTAATGAATATAAAAATAAATCAATAGTTGTTTGTCATTGTATAGGTTGTTTTATAGGGTAATGGGCTGTTTCAGAATAAAACAAGTCAAAAATTATTTACATTATATTCATATGTAAAGTATAAATAAAGCACTTTCTGAATCCAAACTTTTTGTGATTCTTTTTCAAATCTGAAAGACGTGTTTTCCTGAATCATACACTTTTAAAAATGATATTATGCTTTGAAAATGTTAATCAGTTCCATTTTAAGGGATATTCATTTATTTTTGTTTTGTTAATCAATGCATGTAGAAAGAACACAATAGATTAATAATAGTAATGGAGCATTTAATATTTCTATTGTTAACACTAATAAAAATTATAAAGCATGAAAAAGTTATTCAAATTATTTCTTTAAATTAGAATATAAAAGCAAATACTAAATAAGGAATTTACTTTTCCAAATATTTTACCGAATTTAAAGAATGTCCCATGTCCTTATCGATTGAATGACTTATTTTAAAAGAAATATTTGATCTATTTTTGTTTATAATGGTTATTTTATTTTTTATGATTTAAATATGACTATTATGGGCTTACGTTTTATATCGTCAACCATAATTTCGTCGAATCAAAAGACATCACCAAATACCGTGGTATGAAGCCAATGTAGAAATCTTTACAGTGCCCGTTTCAACACAATAACAATAACGATGGCAGAATTCGGCAACATTTTTTGAGATGGAGATGTATTTGAATTGACAGTATATGTTGACGGTATAATATGTAAGTGCCTACTCTTGTTATACCCAGAATTAACTTTTCAGTAAACAATAAATAATAATAATAATAATGTTTAAAGTACTTTGAATATTCACTATGATAACATTTGCAGATGAAAATCGATCTCATTTCAGCAATTCACGTTTAATTTCTCTGGAAGGATTTTAATAAATAATGGTTTTGAGCCTTCCAAAACTTTGGGTGATAGTTAATTTCTAGTTTACCCTCCTAACAGGAAATAGCCATAACGTTATCTCCCCCAAACCATTTCAAGATTTTTAAAATAAAGATGATGCAACCTAGCTTCACCCGAGTATCTGGACCAATCAGAAGAACCTTTTATGAAAATCATATGATTTTAATAGCTTCCGGTTAACCATCAGTTTAAGTAGACGAGATTTCTGAATGGAACAAAGGACGATTTTGTGAACGTTATGTAAACCACACGTGTTAATGACTTTTTTGTTTCTTTCAACTTGTGTTATGTTTATGAGTGACATTTCTAGATAAGAAAATAAGTGTGATTTTAAAATAGCAACACTTTCCTTCATCTATCAATTAAACGACGGCGAGAAACAAATTAATTGATCCAAACAAGATGTTTCATTCAACCCTGGAAACAATTCATATATTTTGTGCTTCCAACATATATTTCAAAGATCTTTAAGAAACATCAAAATGTAAAAATAAACATATTATTTCTTTGAATTATTTTGAAGTTTTCCTATTTCTGCGATCCAATTTCAAGAAAATTTAATTAATATTTTTAAAATGAGATTTTTACTCTAATACTCTTTTAAGGTATCTCTCAGTTATGTCTTTCAAATCTTTCAAAATGTTTTACTCTTTGTCTTTAAAACATTACGATTTTGAAAAAAGAAATAAAGATAATGCACCAATATTTTTTCAGCGATCTCTGAAAACAGCAAAATACAAAAAAAAAGCAATGTCTCACGCAGAGCACCCAGTGAATGATTTGGAATTCCCATTTTCCAAGACCATCAAAAAGAGTTACTTGAAGCAATACAAATAATTTTTTCCCGTGTATTTGGAGTCTCAATCTTTACCTTTGACCTGAGAGAAAAGTTCTCTTCCTTCCAGAAGAGCTGAATGTTTGCTTTTCATTCGGGAGATGAAACGATATAAAGAAAGCAATTCGCTTCTCCAAAAGTAGAACAATAAGATCTTTGATGCAATTTGGATAGCTCCGGAGGAAGTGGAAAAAAAAAAAGGAAAACAGCCAAAGAGAAAAACCGAAGCAATTTTCCATGTTTTCCAGTTTCGACCTTTTGAAAAGTTATATATGCCGAAAAAACATTCCGTCATGCAGCGAACGGGGCGCAAATACTGTAAGTCACGAGAAAGGTAGGCAAAGCTCATTTTGGAGAAAGATGACAGAGAAATCCATTTTGTAAGATTTATATCGTCTGATAAAATAATCGAAATAAACTGAACAATGATCTGAAGATTCTACTTTCTGAGAATAAAATATAATCAAAATATTTTCTACAAGACAATATTATAGATAAATGTTTTATGCATGTGCAAACTGTCAAAATACATTATTTTTATAGATTACAATGGTTTTTTGAAGTTTTATAAAACGATATTGAAGAATTGTGTACAGTAATTTTGGAATTACTAATGATTATTAACAAAAAAATAAAAATAGTGGTGTAAGACAGTGTCTTCAAACTGTGTTCCACAGAACCCTGGGGTTCCATTAAGCGTCCTCAGGAGTTCCATGAGTCTGTAAGAAAACTATAAATATCTTTGAAAAATAGTTTCATGTGTCTCAAGGAAGTTTATATGATCACATGTATCTAAAGCGGAATATCGTAATGCGGGTCTCATGAGAAACAACTTAAATAAATTTGGTGCTGTACACCTCTTTTTATTAATTTCCTGTAAGTTTTACTGTAATATTATTATAATTTTTTTTTTCATTCTATGTTCTACATATATAATATTTTGTTATCTACAATTATGGGTGTTTGGTGTCTGGTGATCAGTTCTGGTTTGGGTGGGGTTTATACTCAATAGTACAATGTTTTTGTGGAATGAATTAATAAAAAATACGGTATTTTTCTTAATTTGTATTTATTTAAAGGACTTACAACATATTGATAAATTTTAAATAGTACTTTAAGCTACCTTCTAAAGGATCTGTTTTTGGATGGTATTCCCTTGAAACACAACTTGTAGTTTTAAGGGTTCCAAGAGTCGACAAAATTTGAAGACCAGTGATATAAGGCATTGATATTGTATACAATAATACTGAAACAAAATTCATTAATTTTACTGAAAAATAATACTTTCAATTATTTCTTTTTTTAGCGTATGGAAAATGTACATTATGCAAAATAGCGTTATAAAATGGTTGAAAATATGTGATGTCAAAATAGTTTCCTAATTTCGATACAGTTACAGATAGTCAAACCGTATATCAGGAAATACAAAATATCGAATTATACTTTTTACAGAAAATCAAATAAAATGTATATTGGACAGGACTATACAGCCAGTAGGAATTCATGAACATAAAATGCTTCGTTAAGTATATGTTTTTTATGTATATATATTCTGTTTTTAGTAACTCTTGTCTAAAAAACGTAAGGTAGTATGTTAAGTATGTTATGAAATATTGTTATTATCATCCTGTACATATGAACTTTTTTATTACTTACCCATATATCAGCCTTTCTCAAAATGTAGGGCGTGCTCCCTAGAGGAGCGGAATGATTACGAGGGGGGGGGGGAACGCATGTTGAAAAGTCGAAAACAAAAGATTATTGTAAAAAATTATTAATTTACTATATGTAAGCAAACTAAATACATTATGACATAATAACAAAATAGACATTTGCACTGAAATAATTAAGAGCAAGTTTAGTAATTATCATTGATCACCATGGGCTTGTCATGTATAAAATTATACACAAAAAGCAACGCTTACACAACATTACACTTACATTTAAACCAACAATTAACACTTATCTTGATAATTTGTACGGTTAGTTACGCTGTTAACTCCCTAATGCCAATGTTTTGAATGTAGAAACACGTATGGGATGTATTGGATGGGGGGAGAAAAGGAATAAATAAGTTAGTCCTTTGAAATAAGTAAATTCATTCGCAAAAAAATATTTTACTGTATTCCAGAGCCTTCGGAATAACTTTATGGATAGCAGTGCACAGAAAGGGTCGTTCTTCGGAAAGACGTATGTATACGTTTGGAGCAATAAACGTTTTGGCTGAGCGAGACGTTTATATACGCCGGTGACACTTAAGAGGTTAAAGACTTTAGCTTTAGCGTCAAAGTATTGTATTTTTGAACTCAATATATTGTTATTTTCGGGATAGGGGCGGTGAATTATGATTGAATATTGGGTCGAAAATATTGTACGCTTGAAAAGCACTGATCTAGCATATGTCCTCTCATCGCATTAAAAAGTATTAAAATGCCTGTTTCACTTTAACATTACTTTGTTATTTTAAATAAAAAAATCTGAATTATCTAAACTTCATTCCCCTTGGGACAGCACTTAACATAAAAACTATTTTTTATTTTATTTTTTCCTTCGTATATATGTACAAGAAAACTTATTTTCCTTATTGGTAGCTTTTAAAATTCTGAGTGTAATTTTTTCGATCCCTCCTAATACATATTAAAATTGAAATAACGATTTATTTTCATGTTAAGTTTATTTTTCATGTTCTTCGAGAAATTAAATTTTTAAAATTTTTATAATAACACAAATCAATGTGCCCACACTGCTGCTACTCGTTTAGGAAAACATGGAGCCATCTTTTGCGGTCGCGCTTTTTTTATTTTATTTAAAAAAATGATGAAGTACTTAAAGCAAAAAGTATTCTCAGTAATTCTTTTGCATCAGCACCGATAAAAGAAAATGGCTGAGTGAAGCATATAAATATTATATCCCTAAATAAAATATGTTAAACAATCATTACCAATATTAGCTCCTTACGAAAATTCCCAGCCATTAAATATAAGCTATTAAAAAAACCTAACTATTAAAATGTAATACTGCCTAGAATCTCGTGACTTTTACGGCTTGCTTGACCCATCAGTTTTTATAGCCTGGTGGGATTTTTTGCAGAATTTCATCGCTCGTTTCCTTATGAATATTTTATTGGTTTGTCTTGATTTTTTTTATAAAAGGGTAGATATGTAATTTTATTTGCATATGATCCTAAATTATTTTTTTAAAAAAAAACTGCTTCGAAGAATTTTTTTTGTAAAGTAAAAGAATCTTATTTTTAAAATTTTACTGTCTTTTGATGTAGCGAATTAATTATTTAAATTATACAAAAAATCTCTTATTTCTCTATTATCTGTGGAGATATTTTAAAATCATCATGAAGAAACATGCATGTAAGTATTAACATGAATTTTAAAAATATATAATAGGCATAAAGTTGAATCGCTTAACCCTCTAAGCGGTCTGCACTTAAAGTCTTGCCATTCTGGAGATGCTTCAAAAATGTACCGCACATATTTTTTGCTTTCAGGTGGTGTTCTCAAAAGCGGTTGAGCCGTATTTTTAAGAATGCGGCTCGGCCGCTTTTGGGAATCTTGCTTGAAGGCAGAAAAAGCATCTCTGGAATGGAGGAATTTTACGTGCAGACCGCTTGGAGGGTTAAAGAATTACATAAAATACACTAAAAAAATTCAATTTTTTTTTTAAATATGGTATTTAATGGTTTTGTATAACTTTTATAAATTGCCTTTAGAATCAAGCTTTGTGAAAAAAAAATTTATAGAAAATATTTTTTTTATAGTTAATACACGACAAGGCACTTTTTCTTTCTTTTTTTTTTGTAGTTCTTAAGATGTATTTTGTTGTCTTAAAGTAATGCAGCATTAGTTCATTAGCTTGTCAAAAAGTTGGCAAAATTCAGTTGTTATTTTATATATAAAAGAAATATATATATATATATAATTCAGTTGTTTATTTTCCCATTTACAGATACTTATTAAAAATGTTTTATGTAATGCATTAATATCACATTCCTAAATAATACAAGAATAATAATTTAATACACAAAATCTTACAATTTTTGACATTCGTTTTTTGAAACTTACTCCAGCATTATTACTTTCCACTGTCATATATAAAAAAAAAAAAAAAAAAGACATGAAACTAGTTTTGTAAGATCATATAGTACATAGCTTCTGCTTTGGTTTTCTTGGCAAAAATAAGTTGATCTGACATTATTCAAAACAAAATTTGTATCCTTTGATACAAATATGAAAACACTTCCAGATTTAATAAACTACTAGAAACGCATATAATTAACCGTATTTTACTTGACAGGAAATTTGTTTTGTACAGCTTGTTACATAGAAAAACTCTTCTATTTTGCTTGTTTTCACAAAAAAAAAACTGATCTGACGTTATTCAAAACAAATCAAAACATTTTTCTTTACCCTTTGATACAAATATTAAAACACTTTCAGATTTAATAAAACTGCCAGAAATACATGATTAACAATAGTTTGCTTGACATTTTTAGCCCAGTACCAAATACCAGCTCCTGTTTCTTAAAAAATCATTTTGTTTTCTTTGAAAAACTCACTAGTTTGCAAGCAATAACATATACTATTGATGGTAAAAGCATCACTGTCTCATGTTTTTCCGCCAGATGTCGCTTTGGCAGAACTTTATTGTTTTACTTCCCATCTTCTCTCTTTTGACTTTTTTTTGGTATCTTCATTTTATATGGGAACCAAGCATGAAGCCGCTTGCGTCAATATTGGCCTGAAATGAAGTTGTACCCTTTGTTTTACTTGATACTAGTTTCTTTTCGTTTTTTTTTTTTTTTTAGTTGTCTTATTTTTTCTGTTAGATAATCAGAAGCTTCTTTTCTGAGAAACAATGCTAAAAATGATTAGATTCAGTCTGTTTTTATACTGTTTTTGTTTTTCTGTACTCGTGTGAAGTAAATTTGTAAACGCATGGTGCCAGTTATTTGGAAGCTTATATTTGCAAAGTAATTTTCTTGTGTCATGTCTTTTAAAAATTAAATAAATAAGTAAGGAGCTATTTTAAACTGTTTTACATAAGAAGAAAAACTGCAAGAATCTGTGAAAAAGAAATAAGTATGCTAGTTTCTATTTAGAATATATCTATTCATTTCAATTTCCTCCCGTATTTCTTCTAGAGTGTTTATCTTAATATCTACACTTAAAACAAATTTTAAAAAATATTAAATATAACATTTTTATTTATTTATTGTTTTTTTTGTGAGAAAATAATGTTTTAAAGCAAATTGATACAATAAAAATATTCTTTGGAAAATTATTTAAGGCATCCGATTTCGTTCAGAATAATGATATCACAAAAGTGTATAAACGAATAATTTAAATATTTAGTGTCCCTTAGATTAGCATACCTGTATAAAAGTGTTTTAAGAATGTTATTACAATAAAATGTATTTGAATTCAGTATTTTGGCAAAAGATAATCATAGAATTAACTATTTTTAAAACTCTCTCCTTTTGTGAAAAATATTACGCATCTGAAAATGTGTCATATTTTCAGAGTTACTAACAATTGAAACAATTATCGGTGCTAAAATTGTTCTATTTTGATTTATTAAAATAGAGGTAAATCTACTTCTAAGATATATATTTCAAATATCCTATTTCAGACTGTGTACAGATGTCATAGCTTATAACAAAATATTATTATTATAGAAGCATTTTTCGAAAAAGGTAGAATGTTTGAAAAGAAGTAATTCTATTTTCATCTTTTACCAAAATACTGAATTCAAATAACCTTTTATTGCAATAATATTCTTAAAAGTTTTATTCGTGTATTCTAATCTAAGTGACATTTAATAATAAAAATAATATTGTTTGTATGATTCTTCAGAATCATGGTTTCAAACGTAGTCGGTTACCTTAAATATTTAGTTGGAAATCCATATAATTTGCAGCTCTTAAAATTAATTCTACTCATATTTATAAAACTACTGGGAAATACAGAGAAGTATCACTCTTCTGTATGAACAAATGTTTCAAACAATTTCATACAGAAACGAATTCATACAACATATTTCTAATTAAAACTAATATTTAATTCTTCTGAAACAAATTTTCGATATTTTTAAATACA
>BMAV01008782.1:404156-417143 GCA_019973955.1 Trichonephila inaurata madagascariensis | reverse complement strand
TATATATATATATATATATATATATATATATATATATAACAACATAAGCATATTAAGAGCAAGTTTTATTATTTCGAATCATTGCCAAGTGAATAGACAGATACTTGATATAGTAATTGATTCTCTTAACTAATAAAACACTTGGATATGAAGTTAAAATTTTCACATTTTGCTTTCAGATATTTCTCTTATTTTTTTTCCATTTGTTTTATAAGTCAGGATTCGATAATGTGGCTGTGAAACTATTGTGTGTGACCCCAATTTTTTTAGAGTAAAGAATAAAATTTCCTTTGTACAATTTTTACATTTTGTAACCGTTTAAAAAATAAAATCTTTTTAACACAATACTCCATTATCCTTTTTATTTAAATGCATTTATTTGCAATTTTGATATAAAGACTTTCGAATATAATATGTCCAAGTGTTCAATTCGTGCAAACATAAATGACTAAACAATAGTATACATACAAGTTTTTGAAAAACATGAATCTTAGAGAAAAATTTATATTTCATTTACGAGGAAAAAAAATTGTAAATGACACTAAAGTCCCCTTCAAAGAAAATGCCTTGGGAAAAACCACACTTTCTTTGTTTGTACATATCCCCTCCTTCAATTCCCCAATAGCTTTCGGATGACCGAATTCCAAACCAATCACGTAAGACCACGTCCTTTTTAGCGAAGCCACAGTCCTCCACGTACTTCTAATTACGCAGAACAGTGTGTCATCACTTCGTTCTGGTACAACAGTCCTTGCACCTAAAGGGTAGATAGGTAAGGGAAAAAAGAAAAACTCAGCAACACCCGTAAATGGGTAGAAGCTAGGGAACGCTAAATCTGTTAACATATCTCATTAGCCAGGGTACGTGATTATGCTGTCCTAGTGTAGATCATTCAGCATCGTGGACCTGAATTAGAAGTCCAGCAGATGCAGAAAGTGAAATAAGTCAACTAATATCATAATTCTTCATTTCATACTGAACAGAGTAGCGATAACAGTACAATATTAATGATAGGTTAGAGATTTTGAAGAACTTTAAAACTTTTTCCATAATTATTTGCATAAGTTTCTGGTAAATGTTTGGCTTTGATAGTTTATTTCCCTCCAAACGAATATCAAATGCTGTGAAATTAAATATTTCACAGCATTTGATATTCGTTTGGAGGGAATCAAATTAAAATTGCTACATTTTAAGATCACTTATATCCTGTAAATATTAAATATCATATAGTAACACGAGATAAAAGTCTAGTTCAAATTAAAGTAGTTGGCCAAATAAGATATAAATATATACCAACTGAACCAAATGTCTATTAACATTTGAAAACTCAATAATTCGTGGAGTAATATTGGTAAAAATGTAAAAATTGACACACAGGCTTGAAATGACATGGGGATTTATCGAAATGACCAATAGATGTAGCTTTATATAATAAAGCAATAATTAACATAACATTAGATTTTTAGCAATAAATGATGTTCTTTAAGGTATCCGACTACGTTCGGAACCGTGATTTTAAAAAAGCGTATAAATGGATAATTGTCATGATATTTAGTGTCACTTAGATTAGAATACATATATAAAATTATTTTAAGGGCATTTTGACAAAACAAATTATTTAAATACAATATTTCGGCAAAAAATTAACTTAGAATAATTTTTTTTCCAAATGATCTCCTTTTGGGAAAAAGGCTTCTATTGTAATAATATTTTGCCTGTATATAGCTCAGACCTCTCTACAGAGGCTCAACTAGAATATTTGAAAAATTCACATTATTTTCAGAGTTACCACCAATTTAAATAATTATTGGCGTTTTTTTCTTAAGATTGCTCCGCTCTCTTGTCGTAAAATATGGATAAACCCACTTCTAAGTTATATATTTCAAAAATTCTAGTTGAGCCTCTGTATAGAGGTCTGAGCCATATACAGGCAAAATATTATTACAATAGAAGCCTTTTTCCCAAAAGGAGATCATTTGGAAAAAAAATTATTCTAAGTTAATTTTTTGCCGAAATATTGTATTTAAATAAATGTTTTTGTCAAAATGTCCTTAAAACAATTTTATACATGTATTCTAATCTAAGTGACACTAAATATTATGAAAATTATCCATGTATGCGTTTTTTTAAAATCACGGTTCCGAACGTAGTCGGATACCTTAAAGCAGCAGTTTACCATGTCGACCGTTATTCATTAACAGTACTTGTAGTCGAGGGACTATGTTGAGAACAACATTGTACAGTATATTTGTAGGCATGGTGAGAAATTGAGGTCGGACGTTGTCTTGACATCCTTAATGAGGTCAGATGATTACAGTAGAGTTGTGACATCAAGTAACCCCACAATGAACAATCTCACGGACTGAATTCTGTGGACCTGGGAGGTCAAGTATTTGCACACGAACCAGTCTCATTTTATACATCATTTTCATGCGGCGTCACTGCTTTGATGTCCAGCATCTTTTTTTGGACATTGTTTGCACTTTTCGTAGTTTCAATAGTCTTATGCTATTTTAAGCATGTGTGTCAAATTTTACCTATCTACCTACACCTTTCCATGAATTATTGAACTTTCAAATATTAATGGACTTTTCGGTCACCTGGCATATATCCTAGAGACAAAGCCAAATTTTAAAGCTATTTTTCAATTCCTACTATTAGCTCACAATCTCTTTATATTTATTCATATATTTATTTATTTATCTTGGTAGAATTTTCCATCGTTAATATAATACATTTTAAAGCGCTCAATTGCGCTGAAATTTTATATACATTATTATTTTGGATGACAATACAATAATGTAATAATAATTAATAAAAATTAATTGAGATTAAAACTAATTATTTTATGAATTACAAATACAACCTTTTTGGCATCATTTTTGGCGACTTATCGACCCTTTTGGTGACTTCTGTCAAAACTTGAAAATGTTTTATTTTCACGTGTTAAAGTATTCAGTTAAACTGAAATTTTTATACACAATTGTTTTGGATGACAATACTCTACTTTAATGATAATTAATAAAAATTAATGACCACTTAATGTTGTAATTATGCCCTATGTATATATATATATATATATTAATTTTAACTATTCAATAAAAAGTAGCTAAAACAAAATTTTTCTTTGTTGATCTAAGGAGAAATTAAGTTACTTTTTTTTTTATATTACTTGTTTTTAAACATCATACAATGTATATTCTTTCAATGGCCGAATATAGTTCTGTGTTTATAAATAATTTAAAGCTGCCTTGAATAAACATCGTACGAAGCATATTCCGAAAAATAAAATATCCACAGTATGTTTTAAGCATACTAAAATATAATATTTCCATAGTTAAAAAAGCATTGTTTTCAATGTTTCCTGGCTAAAAGGAATTTGAAAACAATGTTTTTCAGGTAATAAACAATCTGTCTTTGCGTGCTACGTGAAACTAAGACGGAAAATTATTTTGTTACTTACAATACAAATAGCGTGCTGAATTTCACTTAAAAACGAGTAGGTGATAAAAATGAACAATTCACTATACGCAGCTGTTAAATACCATTTGTTTATATACAATAAACTATACTTAAGTTTTAGTTTGGATTCTAAAGAATGATGCAATATGTGAAAGCTGAAAAAAAAGAGTTCTTGCAAAATTACTTATAATTTATTGCAAGCATTTAAGCTCTTTTTGAATTGTTAAGCATATAAATTACTTTGCTTGTGTATTGAAGGCAAAATATTTTTTAATATGTAATATACAAAAGATTAATATTTTTCTTTTACTGATTTTTTAAAAAGAAAAAACAGTAATATGAATACATTTTTAAGGCAGAAAATTTGACAACATTCAGAGATATTATTATAAATCTTTGTAGATAATTTTATATAATTTAAGTGAGGAAATTCATATCTGTGTCTTACCAATTGCTCAATAAAGCTTATAAGCTTATTCTTTTTTTTAAATTTACTTATCATCTCAGAAAATGTTTTTGTAATAATCGGGTATTTTCAAGAACAAATTCTTTAAAAGATTATAAAAATTACTCATACAATTCAAAAGAACACTCATTTATATTTTGAATTAAATATATTTCATGTATTTGTGATTTCTATTTTCATATAACAGTTAGGTCCTGAACGATAAATTAATCGTCTCGTCCATGTATTATTTATGTTAAGATATATAATTACCCTTATAATAATAAATCTACATTTATAATATTTCCAATCAATTAAAAAACTAAAATGAAACTATCCCATAATGAAATTTACTGCAGAGAGCTTTAAGAAAAATACTTGTTATTTTTACTTTAACTCCATTAATTCGATCAACTTTACAAAAAAGTTGTTAAAAAATTAATGTTTGTAAATCTTTATCCCAAAAAGAAAATAGCGTTTTATTCTGTCTTTTTATTAATTATTAAATACTTTTCAACATCCACACTCATATATTACTTGAAATATAAATAATAAAATAAAAAATATATTTTATTTCAAAATACTTTAACACTAAATGAAGCTTTTTTTTAATATTCTTCATGGTTTCAGATAATTTTTAAAAGGTATAATTCTTTTTCCAACTCGACACTAGAAAAGATATTAATTTTACGGAACAAAAATTTCACACTATTTTTAAAAGTTATATTCAAGAATTTCTCAAGTTAGATTTGAAAGTAATTTAAGACTAAAGATATCCAAGCAAATAACTCTCAACCTAAAGTAAGCATCTTTCCAACTTACGTTAAAAAAATGCACTAGAAAAGAAATTTCAGGAATTTTTAATCGTTTTGACGTGCCGTTTTCTAATTATTTTGGAAGTTGTCAGTTTAACTTAAGACTCTTGCTTTTTTAAACATTTTTTTTCTACAAGTAGTATGTGTACTTTCTTCACTTTTCTTGAAAGAAAATAAGTGAAGGTAAAATTTGATAGATATTACATTTCAGCATATGAACTGGCATTTCACTTTTAGTTGCATTCTATTGTAATGGAATAAAACTTTACAGATATAATGTATATTTTTTTTAGTTGTGTATATGGAACAAATTCATTGATATAATTTTCTATTTTTCTTTTATACACAAATTTCAAGTTTCTTTTTTTTTCTCCTTTTCTTTTTTCTTTTAATATTCAAGAAAACTTAAATTTTTTATTTATGCTGGACAAGGTTGACTCGATCAGACTGACCACCTGATTGGAACATCTGCTCATGCACCCCCCAGGCCCAAGGTCACGTATACTGAGTTGGACACAGTAGACCTTGGTGCCATTAAGTTCAGTTATAACCACTTAGTTAAAAGATTTCATGATTTTAACAAGGAAACTTTTAATAATAGTTCCTTAATAATTTTACAGAACACATAAAAGTACTTATGCTCTTAAAAAGAATCCTAGACGAAACAAAACATTTTATAAAATTTTAAGGACTCAGGGACAACAGTTTTGCCGTCATAAGGTTCCACTAAATTAACATCATTACAACAACATTACATAACTTATTCTAAAATAAGTTTATATCCTTTTTGATTTTGGAACTGTACTGACCAAAAACAGAAGCAAAATGCGTTTTCTCTCATTCAGATACTAACAATTCAGGTTTAATTTCTTAAATACCCTTGTTCATCAGAATTAAACCAATTTGAGACTTCGTTACGAAAATGTAGTCTGAGGAATAATTTTTAGAATGATTTAGCCATTCAGAAAATGTTTGGTGGTTACGAGAACGGTTAATCACTGTAACGTTGTTACTTAGCCCTAAAAGCCGCTATTAGTGAAGTGGCACAGTGAGGACAGTGATGGTGAATTTCATCATGTATTTGGGACAGTATTAAATATGCATAATTACGTTTTATTTATCATTGGCTATGCACGTCCCCAGGCACGTCGTATCTTAACTGTTTGGTGACTCACAGTATTATTTATTAACCTCGCAAATCTTTGTCGTTGCCGTCCTCATTAGATATAATTGGTACTTTCTGTAGGGATCAACTGCTTTATTTTATATAATTCATGTTAACGGCCGTACAGTAATAGTGATCGGTGTAGGTGTTTGGTATGTCGAATTATTTAACCTCACCTCGTTCAGCTGATCAACTGTATCGAAAATTGCTTTATCAGAGAAGAAAATGTTATTTTATCAAAATTAAGTTATTTTATCAGAAATGTATCTGATAAAAATGAAAACATTCTCAGACCGCTTCAAAAATTGTATTTTTTTCTTTGTACAGTCGGACCTCTATGTAACGAAGTCGATAAATCCCAAAAATGTTCGTTATATGGAAAATTTGTTATATAGAGGTTCATCTTTCGATTTTCTTGATATAAACCCCGCAAAACAAATTTTCGATTCATAAACACTATAGATTAAAAGAAAGTAATAACTCATACCTTTTTTGTAAATTAATATATATGTTTTTTTTATATATTTTACCTATAAAAAAAAGAAAGAAACACTGCAAGAAAAATTTCTTGACGCCTTCATCCACTTCCTGAAGAATTAATTTGTTCTTCTTTGATGCTCAAGCACTTACGTTTTGACATTTTCGAGCTACAAGAAACGAATTTACCAGTACAACTGATCAATATTACAAATGAACGGAGACTAGTTCAAGAACACGTGACTACATTGAGGGTGAAAGGATATATCGAAATTTTTTCCAGTGAACTGGACAATGGGGTTAAGGGTTGCACTTCTTAGATGAAATGCCCACAATTCTATTGTTCTCGGAGATTAAGGCAAAACCACACACAGTTCAAGATTTATGACTACTATAAAGTGTGTTAATAGAGAGAACAACTTGAAATGTCCAAAAATACTTTAAAAATCGGGAGAAAAAAAATTGAATCACAAGAGAAAAAGTTCGTTATATAGAAAATGTACTTCGCTATTGGGAGGTTGTCTTGCGAAGAAAATCGTTAAATGTTCTTGCTTCCAGGGAAAAGTTCTCTATGCAGAAAAATTCGCAATAGAGAGGTTCCTAATATGGAGGTTCAACTGTACTTATTTTTTCCATTCCATATATTAGTGATTTATCAACATGTCTAACAGAATTAATTTGTATATAAAAAAAATATCAATATTCAAAATTTCTAGGTTATATATAACTAGTTCTTGTCTATTTCTAATTTTAACTTAGAAATAGCAGTTTTTTAAAGGTACCTGACTTCGTTCACCTCCATGATTTTACAAAAGCATATAAAGGAATATTTTCTGATATTTAGTATCACTTGAATTAGAATATGCATATAAAATTATTTTAAAAATATAATTATAATAAGAAATTATTTAAATGCAATTTTTTGGCAGATAATGTAGAAAAATGTCATATTTTCAAAACATTCTCCTTTTACAGAAAATGTTTCGATAATAGTATTTTTTTTTTCGTATATTTACCTGTGATTCCTCTATGGTTACGGCTAAACTTATTAAAATTAGCATTTTTTTAAGAGTTAACATCAATTGTGTGAAAAAACAACCGTCATTTTTTATTCAAATTTTATTTCTTATTAATAAATCTGCTTCTAAATTACGTATTTTAAAAATCTTAGTTCAGCTTCTGTACAGAGATTTTGGTTAAGTATAGGAAAGATAGTATAGAAACATTTTCCATAAAAGGAAAATGTTTTTAAAAAATTCATTTTTCCTTCATTTTCTCTTAAAAATTTGCGTTTAAGTAATTTTTTATTGTAATATTAATCTTAAAACAATTTTATATGTATATTCTAATTCAAATAATACTAGCTTTCGAAAAAAATATTAATTCATGCACTTTTACAAAATCATGGTTGTGAATAGTCAGCTATCTTGCTAAACTTAGTTTCGTTTAATTGTTTTGATTTACGATAAATAAATAAATTTTTTTTTTGGGGGGGGGTTACATAAAGTAACAGAAAAATAATGTGGCTATATTTAGCAGGACCCACATTTTTGGCTTTTGGAAACACGCTTTTATTGTAATTATTAAGAAAATTAAAAATTTCACAAACATTTTTGCAATTTAATGTAATTTATTTGGATTGCGGCCCTTCTTTAGTGTTCAGCTTAACAGCAAGGGATAAAAAAAATCTGGATTTTAGTTTTCTTTTCGTCTAAAAAAGTCGAATTTTCCAAGTAATAAAACTTATTTGCCAGGGTACAACTGCATCGTTTAAAAGCTCAATCGGGTCATTCTAACCCTGTCAGTACAGAATGGTGAAACTCATTGCGTCTCTTTCTCCAGTCGCAATTTCTATGATTCGACTACCCGGTTTCCCCTCTAATGCACTTGACAAATCATCTGCTTACCCAGGACCTCCGGGGGATTTCCCAGGGATCTACTTTCTATATTCCCAGGGGGATACCGGCGGGAGGGTAAAAAAATTCTAACACCTGCGGATCGTGGAAGACGTCAGTTCGGTTCTTATCTTGCCAGGAATTTGACGCCTGAAATGGAAAAGAAGGGTAAAAAAGAGGACGAAAGATATAGAAGAATCTAGAGCAGGCCGGATCAGTTTGCGGTTGGCTAGCTTGGCAATTTCTCGTTTCTCACAGTTTTTTGAACAGTGGATTTCAAGGACAAAGAGACTTGGGGCATTAGACATTAGGAATTTCCTGTCTTTTGGACACTTTTATGGGATAGAGAAAGTAGATACAAGTTGAGAACTATTGGATTCTCAAATTCCATTGCGAGATGTGTTTTCTTTTATCTTTAACTCCTTTTTTTCCTCAATTCGAGGATTTCCTTTGAGGCTAAACTCGTTCCCGAAAATGCATTATTCTGGGGTTTTTTTCTTGAATTTTTTAGTTTCTTCATCTAAACTGAAAGAAGGGCGATTATTTTTACTACCAAAATTTCGAACTTTATATCTTTGGCGTAAATAGTTATTCTATAATGATTTTAACTTAAAAAAAAAATACTTTGGTATAACATTAACGTGGGTTTCTTTGTTATTTCTGTTAAACATAAACTAAACAGATATATAAACATAAACTAAACAAATTTATTTTTATCTGGAGAAAAGAAAAACATAATATGTTTTGGTCTATTTATATTAAAAATTAAAAAGCATATTAATTCATTATATATACCACAAATCACTTTTTTTTTTATTTTACTACTATTGAAAATACGATAACTAAATTTATACCGAAATCGGTGGAACTCACAGAAAATAATTACGTAAATAAATAGTGATATGTTCTTTAAGATAAATATGTTTAAATACTGCCTCATCTAGTTGGATCGTGAACAATAACAGGTCTTAGTATGGTATGTGAGAAATTTTAAGCATTTAAACATAATTTAGTTAATCAAAATACATACATATTCAGAAACAAGCAAGGCGTTTCATATATATTTAATTCCATTTTATTACAATTAATTGTTCGAATCAATATGCGTCATGTATATAATTCAAATTTTTTTTTTAATCACAAATTCCTTAATTTATTCGTGAAAAATAAGCTTTGTAGTTCTTATGTAAACAGTTAACTATTACTATTACTGCTAATAATGTCTGAAATTTGATTCTGTTTAAGAAATCCACAAGTTTTTATTTCCTCAGTAGGTATAAACACCGGCTAATTAATCATTCGATGATTTTGTATCTTGTTTTATAGAAAACTCCTTCATGATGCATTATAGTACCTGTGCATGAATATTTCTTGATAAATGCAGTTGTAGAGTAGAATTGTAAGATCAGGGAGTAAAACGGCTGGAGTTACTAAATTATTTATTAGAATTTGTTAACATAATTGAGAAATTAAGAATTGTAATAAACTATCTTATCAAAAGACTCAGATTTATATGTTATGGATTTTATTTATTTTCTTAACAGAAACCACTTTTAACTGAGAAACCTGAAAACAAAAATATGACCAATCATTAACAAGTCGAAAAAAAATTCCCATTTATTAATTTTATCTTTTGATTATTTCAATCGTTTGTAATTTAATAGAGTCGTAAATCTTTTAGAGTATTTTTTGCGACTGTTTCAATTATTTTAAAAGCTTTTATTGGTTCATTTAAATGACTTAAAACTTGTGATTTACATAAATATTGCGTAAGTTTAAATCCCTTGGGCTTTCTATCGGGTTTGATTTTTTTTTATGGCTAGTCCAGTACATTTATGTCATTTGTGGTGAACCTGACATAGTTGACGCTCTCACATCAATGGAGGCATTATCTTGGAAGACATAATCACTATATTTATTTCACTAGAAGTGCTTCAGATAGCAAATATCCTGTCACAATGTTATGATAAGCTTTCGAATTTACCCTCGATTCCCAAAAGATCGTTGGGATTGTCTTATTGGCACTGAACCCAACCCAAAACACTTCATAGCCACCTCCTAATTGTGGCTTAGAAAAATATGTTACCACTGCACGCAGGGCATATAAGTAATAATTGATAAGTCATCAGGTCTTTTCAGCTAGAGATTCTCGTCTGAAAACCATGAAGCAGATTTTTGCTGGATATGATGCATTCTATGCAAGGCGTTTTGGGCAATTTTGCTTATGACGGTTGCACTTTCATTTTAATATACGTTTATTACTTGGTAATGTGTGGTAAATAGTACAGCTTGAACTAAAATTATGATACATATATATATATATATATATATATATATATAAACTAGCAAGGCTCGCTTCATTTCAATTCTTTTTGTTTATTTTTTTTTTATTTATTTATTTTGTCTAGGTATAAGTTAATGCGGATTTCCAATTAATCCATCTTATGAACAGTTAGTGGTCTATATAGACCCCCAGGGGTTTATGACGCCTTGCAAGTTGTCCACGTCAGAGAAAAAATAATTTGGTGGTCTATGAGGCGTAAGGGCTATGATAGTGGCTCTCATTTAACCAGATAATGACTTTTATTTTAAAAGAAAATTTAAATCAAGTGGAATCAAAATTTTAATTATTTAACAGATGTATTTACTAAATTTAATTTTGTTAATTTGCATTTACAAGGTGACAACAAACTTTTTTAAAAACAAGAATCATTTCAGCGTTTCTTTCCAGAATTAAGCTAAAGGAGTATCATACTGGAAGTCCCGAATTTTCTCAATTTGTCTTAGATAATCTGTTGAGACTTTTTAACCAACATTCAGCATTTAAATATATTTTACTGAAATTTTGAAATTTAGTTTGAGAATACTTTGACTATGATAATGACATAGTAAGCAATGAATGCACACACACACACACACATATGGTCTCATTAAAAAAAAAAGTCACATTACAATAGAAACTAATTGGAATAAGCACTACCGAAGATCTTCAAAAAAGTTTAAAAACGGATGTCAGCAATTATGGCTTTAAGGTATGCGACTACGCGTTCGGAACCGCGTGATTTTGCAAAAGCGTATAAATGGATAATATTTATGATATTTAGTGTCACTTAGATTACAAAATGTATATAAAATTGTTTTATAAATATTATTACAATAAAAAATTATTTAAGTACAATATTTTGACAAAAAAATGAACATAGAATGATCCATTTTCAAAATATTCTCCTTTTGTAAAAAATGCTTCTATTATAATAATATTTTGCCTGTGTATAGCTCAAACCTCTTTACAGAGCTTCATCAAGAATTTCTGAAATATATAACTTAGAAATGGGTTTATCCATGTTTTACAACAACAGGGGTGAAATTTTAAGAAAAAAACGCCGATAATTATTTCAATTGGTTGTAACTCTGAAAATAATGTGAATTCTTCAAAAAAAGAAAAAAAAAAATAGTTCAGACTCTATGGAGAAGTCTTTACTTTATATAAGCAAAACATTATTATTTTAGAAGCATTTTTTATAAAAAGAGAACATTTTGAAAAATGGTTATTCTGAGTTAATTTTTTGCGAAAATATTGTATTTAGATAATTTCTTTTGTCAAAATGTGTGTGTGTGTCCTTAAAACAGTTTTATACGTGTATTCTAATCTAAGTGACACTAAATATCATGAAAATGATCCATTTATGCACTTTTTTTAAAATCCCGGTTCCGAACGTAGTCGGATACCTTAAAAAGACAAACGTGTTATTTCTCCCCACTTATGGAATGTGAGAAATTTTAAATGGTTAGTGAGAAGGAGCTTCTCCGCGGTTGCGAATCTCTAAACAGAAAAAAGAAAGAAAGAAAACTTGACACTACTAACAGAGGAGATTTAAGTTTAAAAACTTGACATTGACCAGATGTTGAAAATTTGTTATTAAAGCACCAGATTCATCCTTCCCATTAAAAAATTTTGTTTGTCGGTTTAGTTATTTTATGTAACAGATATTTATGTGTTGTAAATTACTGCAAATGTACTTTTAAATTAATTAACTAACATGTGATTATTAAGTTTTAAACACTATACTTCATAACGGTATGAAATTTAGCTCTTTTAAAGTAGTAGTAGTACAAGCTGTTAAAAAGGACATTTAAATTGATAAATTTGCAAATAATCAATTTTAATTAATCAGGGGTCTACCCCAACTCCAAAACATGGCAAAGGGTCTATGAGACAAAAAAAAGTTTGGGAACCACTGAGTTACAGTGATTATTTAAAAGTTAGTTATTACTGTTTTTAGGTATTTTAGTTTGCTTAGAAATTCCATATGAAATTATTCCGAGTTGTTGTTTTTTTAAAGACGAATCTCACCTTATACCACTTGAGTCAATCATCTGCCTAATCAGTTCTCAATAGAATAAATATCTGGAAACTCATCTCCGTAAACTAAAACTCCGCAACAGCCCATGCGAGCCAAGACCTACTGTGCCCATCTCAGTATACGTGACCATTGGGCACTAAGGAGCATGAGCAGATGTCCGGATCAGGTGGTCAGTCTGAAGCGAAACCACCTGTGTTTAGTCCCCAAGCGAGCTTAGTACTCATTTATTGACCCATTGAAGAGATTAAACGCTGAGTTGATCTTGCCCAGCCCAAGGATAGAACCTTGGACTTATGGTGTGGAAGCGCGACAAGCTACCACTCGGCCACTGGTCCTATACTCAGCTCCCTTCTCTTTTAAAATG